>VXAB01009398.1:46815-115511 GCA_013399175.1 Odontophorus gujanensis | reverse complement strand
CTCTATGAAGAAGATAAAGCAAAGACTGACAAAAAAAAAAAAAAAGACAATAACAAAGGAAATTGTTCAAAGTATTTCATGATTCAACTTCACAGCCATTTCAAAACTTCTTCTAGTAGTAAATTGGCCATCTCACTATTCATCAGCTATTATCTTAACACAGAGCGAGCAGAAGACCAAGGAAAAGATCTTTAGCTGTAAGTATGCAATGTCTGTTTCTTGAAACTTTCATAGCACTGTGTACCGGTGCTACAGGATGTTTTTCTTTCAAAGAAATAGAATTATAAATTGTAGATACTCTGGCAGCAGTCAGTAGTTAAAATAAATACTTTTTGAAGTGATATAATGAGTACAATTCTGTCTTCACTGAATTCAGAGATGGTTCCTCTGTATCCTTTGGTTCTTCTGTATCACCTTTCCACCATACAGTGCTCTGAAACATGATAAAATCCAGCAAAAGCTGAGCCACTGACATGCTATGAAATGTGTCCTTGAAGCTAGGATGCCTGAGATTTGTTTGACACATAACTCAAGCGTGGCTCAGCTAGGCAAAGCTGGTGATTCTGTGCAGAACGTTCCCTTCTTTGCTTCAACCTCAATGCTTGCAAATAGGTCTGCTTTTTGACACTTCAGTAATGGTAATGTTCCTGTTTTCGCTAGCCTCATTGCACATAGATGACATAATGGATTTCATTCAGTGTTTTACAAATGATCATGCACACTCTGAAAGTGGATGCCATGTCCTAGATTTTGAGAGGTTTGTTTAGCTTGTCTCAGCTCATTTATGTTGTATATTTTCTGCAAAAAGCTGGCATCAGTTGTACCACCAGAAAGCAGTGAAAAATAAGCTCTTGTGGATGTTTCTGCAGAAAAGAATACTGTTTGATGCAGAAAACCATAGTGTTTGATAGCTATTTGAAATCTGGCTTAAAAAAATCTTTAAAGTGACACGTAATCACCAGGCTAGGAATATTAAAAATCCAAGTTAACTCCTGATGTAATTTATATTAACGTCTTAACCAGTAGATTTTATAGACATATCTTATTACAATCCATCAAAAATTTGTAATAATACACCAGTCATCAACTGACACCAAATATGGTGTCATGATATAACTTGTCATGACAGAACTGCAGGGGAATAAGAGAAATGGCCATAAGTCCAACTGTCTAGTATCTTGGGTCAGGAAAGTGGTATATAAACTAAGAGTAAGCATAAATATTCTAACACAGTCACTTATTTTCACTCAGATATGTATGTCCTTTAGAGGTAGTTTTCATAATTTTCCACATTGTAGTGCTTATTTGAAACTGAAAAATAATTTGAAAAATATATTCAATAGATATGTTTCAGGAGTGAGAAATATGGGTCAAATAAAACTCCAAAATTCACCAGACAGTTAATAGTTCAAATCCATCATTCAGAACAACAAAAATTCTGTGTCAAAATCACACAAAACTGTCTCAAGAAAATTACAAATTGATAATTATCCTCTTGTTAAGGTAGAATTTGTTGTACGTTATTACACTAAACTAAACTTCTACACAGGTCTCTCCAAAAGTAATGTCTCCATTTTATTTCCGTGGAAACTACAACAGATATAAAGAGCACAATAACAAATTCTTCACTACAAAGCACTATTTTTCAACATAGTCATAACGTTAACTATGAACTTTCACCAGCGATAAACAAGAGCCTGCATGCCACATGCATAAAAAACAGCATCAGCGAAGGTGACCCACTGTTGCTGTTACTATTGCTGAAATGCATCACCCACTGCCTCACTTTACTCACATTCAATATTTGGTCTCCACAAATGTTCAGCAAGCAACAATGAATGTCAATGGGTGAAATATTTGCCCACGTGAAGGAATTCAATGACACACCTTTGTTTCATACACACTTCCATGTCAGACACTATTCTGTCAGACCGCCCCTCTGCTGCCATCTGTCACATGGCAACAACATGGTTCAACCTCTACTGCCATAACACCAATAACCATCTCTGATGTCATGGGCCAACATCATAAAATAGGAGGTATTGTTTTTGGAGCAGACTTTGTATAGTACAAAAGCAAATCTTTCTGATGAATTGTGTTTGTAATTATTGGTAGAACTGATTGCATTTGATCTGGAGTTTCTTTAAAGTGTGTATAAATCACATTTATCTCATGGGAAAAATTTGAAAGCATTTATGGATCCAAAAAACCCACAACCAACTGTGAATGATTAGTTAATTCCCACTGGTTTCCCACAGTATTTTTGAAAGTTGGGAAGAGCCATTCCCCTAGGACTCTTTGCCATTCTACAGTCAGCTGTGTTTAATTCTCAAAGTTTGTGCTAAGGTTAATTCCTTCAATAAATACTGAAATGTATGTTTTCAGAGAATAAGTTAGAATACAGACCATTAAAAATGCAGCTTTTCCATATTAGCAGTTGTCTTATTTATTTTTTTTCTTAGTTTCTTCAGAATAGTTTTAGTAATATAAATAGCTCTGTATTTGGTATTATGTCTAAGGAAATGTATGTGCACAGTCTACCTAAGATATAATCTTGGTGAAGCTAACAAAGATTGCAATCAATCTAAGAGGCGATCTTAGTGAGGTTAACAGCCCCAAAATAAACCTCTAGTTGCTTACTGAGGACCAGTATGAGCAAGGTATCATGATATTGTGGTGTAAGGAATCTTTGTGCAGGTGTAACCTTGAAAGGCATCTCTGCTCAAATGGAGATCCTGACGTGAAGCCAGCTGCTGTGCAGGAGACCTCAAAGGGGGGGCTCTAGGGATGTTCACTATTTATAAGGGTAAGATGATTGATACATATATGTCAATATATGTTATAGGCTGCCTTTTATGTGCACGCTCAATTGGTCCTTGAGTGCTGAACCAAGGGCCTGTTACCAGTTTTTTTCAACCCCCAGTCTGAGACAGATTTATAGTCAGTAATCTGTTTTAGCAAGTGTGTTATCAGTACTGCTGTTCATTGTCTTCCTGTATAGGGCCAAAACAGGGAGTTGAGGGAAAAACCTAAACATAAAGAGGCTTCATGTTTTGATACAAAGACACAAGTAACTGATAGAACACCATTATATAAATACATGCTTCACTGTCTTATTTACAGTATTTTATAACCTGCACATGAACAAAATTGGCTACTATTGAACATATGGACTGGCAAAGTAAGTATTGTATGATGTCTCCCTTAATTGCTTTTTATCACATTATTTTATATCTATCATCTAAAAATTGCTTGGCAAGATACCCCTTTTATCTCTGAAAATCAGGCAAAAATGAATGAAGAAAATCTGACCTTTATTTTATGAGGCCAGTTTTATGCTTACCTTACTCCACGAATGAGGCCGAAACATGAGAGCAAAATGTATTTATTCGAGAAACAAATGATCCCAATTCTAGTGAGATTGTTTTCCATTTTTTTCCAATATTTATAATTTAAGAACAAAGTTGCTTCATTCTCCCCAAAAATCTTTCATCAAATACAGTACTATGAGTACATCCATGTTCCTGAATAAAATTACCAAAGACAGTATAAGGACAACTTTATTAGCAGTCTCATTTTTTAATAGTTATTGGAATAAAAATGAACATTTTCAGCATTTTACCTTCATGAACTAGTAAATGACTATCCAAATACAGACCTAACTTTATATGAATATTTCATATCCTTTCCTTGAAAATATTTACTATTTCTTAAAATGACATTTATTTGAAATTAATATCAAAATATAGAAAGTCTTCATTTAAAAAAAGGAAAATTAAATGATTTAAAGTGCTGTTAACTTCTAACACTCATAGTGAGGGTTATAGCTGGAAACATGCAAAAAAAAAAAAAAGAACTAGAAAATAGTTTTTCAGCATCTACATATGCAGCTGCATGTAGTCTTCTGAATACTGCAGCATAATAAAACTTATCTGAATGAATCTGAGATTATTATTGCAGCACATGACCCCATGTCAGGTCAGTGCAAATAAGAAAAAGCTTGTCTGGTCTTGAGCTAGAAAACTATAAAAAATATCAAATAGATGTCTCTCAAGTGTGTTATAAAAATGCATCCTCTCTGCCATGAGCAGTATTGTACCTGACCTCAGAGCATTAGAGAAGAGAGACCATACTGAATGCTTTCATTTCCACATAAAATGCTGATCATCATAGTTCAGTCATGCCAGATGGCAGTAGTAGTGATAAATGGTGTTGATGCCTCAGGAGAAATGAGCTAGTAAAGTTATATTATCTTCAGTAGGGATTTTAAACATGTAATGTAGTTAAAACTGTTATTTTCCTGCAAAAATCATGCACCTCATATTTCAGTGCCATGTCATACATGGGGGAAAAAGTTCCTCTCATCATATGCTACTTTGAAAAGTAGATTTTTCATGTCTCAAAAAAACAACCCTACACACAATATATACAATATTTATATATATGTGTGTGCATACATGAAATGATGTATTGTCTGTATATAAATATCCAACCACTTTTCCGTTAATACTTACGTAGGCATGGCAAGATGTATTTGGATACAGGAAATAATAAGACAGTGCTAGATGAGATAAGACTTACCTCACATTTCTAATGGGTCCCTTCTTCCTTTCTGAAACTACTTTCTGACTTAAAGGCCACTAAGGAGACCGGAAGGCACAAAGCCATCATTAAATCTGCATTTGATCTGCTAACTACAAGTTGTTTAAAGACATTTCATTGATCTAGACACTATTTGTTTATTCTCCTAAGAGGCAGCACTGTGGGATTTTCCCTTTCAGTGTCTAAGGTTTTTAGAGGGAGAAGGTAGATGCTCTGTACTCTATGAGAAATCAGTTTGTTCCCATGAAACCTAAGGATTCCTAAGGTTGGAGTTAGGTCGCACCCCATCCTCTAGTTTTATTCCAAGGACTTAGATCCTTTTATGAGTGAAAATTCTGCACTGATTTATTTTTACCAGACAATCCTTCACCAGCAGCACCAAAATTGATCAGGAAGTTTGAACTGTACAGCTGCTATGAAAATTATCTTTCAGTTGTACATTTTACGGTCAGAACCCTTTTGTATGGAAAACAGAGTTGCCTTTTGCTCACATATGGAACTACTGCTACTTCTTTGTGTCTGAGCTGAGACTGCATATAACAAATTTGTTCTTAAAGAAGTGTGGTGCAGCTTTTATACCAAGGTCAGTGTGGAGTAGTCATGTCTTACTAGAGGTTAAGAATTGTTGTTAAACCCAGAATATATATAGGGTTAATAATGTCATATGTACTTGCTATTAATACATAAGAAGAAAGAAAATATGGATGTTACATTCTGTAATGTCTGTAAAATCTCTGAAAATGGAGATGCAATAAGAGACCTGAATTGTCAGTATTTTGTATATTTTGCTCAGACTCTTTATCCTTTGGTAACTTGGAAATTAATTTCCTTTGTCTAACTTTCTGTACTTAATGTTATTAATTAGGAGACAGCCAAATTTAGAAGAAATATTACTGAGGTCTATGAGAAAGAAGACAGTAGAAAAGTCTATCATGCAAAGATTAATTTATTCAATTTCAAAATGTATATTGCAATATTTTACAGATGGCAGGTGATCATAGGCAGATGGTCATTACAATTTATCACAGCAGGAAGCTGTTAAAAATGACAATATGGGCAGGTATAAAATTGCATGAAGGAGAAGTTATAGAAGACAGTTTTGAAACTCTAACAACTCGTCCTCCTAAAGTTTCAATCACCTAAATAATGTAATCCAAGAGCCAATTATAATTTTAAAGGTCTTAGAGAAAAAAAATCTTACGCAGACAAAATTCATTGTTCATCAAAATCACTATACTGGGATGGTGTAAAACTTTTTTTTCCTCTCACCTTTTTTGTTTTAAAGTTACTGACAATTATTCCAAGCCATGGAGGATGGATGTTCAATTCCAATTTATGGCTCTGAAAATTTCTCTCTCTCCCTTTTTGTAATTCTATTATCTATAAACAGAGGCCACATATAGTTTTTAAGTGGAAAAAGAAACATTCTTTGGCACTGATCAGCCTTGAGTGAACATTTATAGTAGACATAAATTTTTCCATAGTAGGGTTTATAATGGAATTGGTTAGGGTACTCTGACTCTGGAGTACTAGCTGCCACATTAGACACTGCAGAACGGATATAAACAAAAAGAACTTGATGTTTTTCTTCCCTACTTCTGAGAGCAATGCTTGTTGCTTTTACTTGCTGAATCACATCACACTTCTGCTATCAATGATAAATTTGGATATTATAGTGTTGTATATATTTTTTTCTCTTTAGTTTTCTCAGTGCTCCTTTTGGTCACTGTTACAAGACCGGAAGTTTAAGATCACAAGCTTTTGGAGGTAGGACTGTATTGACTATAGGATACAACATCTAACACAGAGAAACTATTGATCAGAGTGTGCTCTACTGGTGCTACTGTAACAGAAATACTAACAGACAATTAGAACAAAGTCTCCACTTTACAGAGTGTAACATGCAGAATGAGCAAAGATATAAAGATATTTCTGAGATTTTCTTCTAGAGTTCTTTTTCCCTGCCTTTCAAAAGTGATCTATCCTTCCAAAGTAGCAATATTTAAGTAGCAGTTTAACAGTGTACTGAACAGAATGTGTGGAAAATCTGATTAATCAGGACATAACTATTGGCCATATTACCAAGCATTTGCTTAAATCCAAGAATATCTAAATCTCTGTCTGTGGCTAGGAAAAGGACTAGTCTCACAGCAAAGCACAGGTCACTATTAAGAAACCTACGGTCTAATTGCATTCAAACGAGCTTACAAAGTGGTCTGATAAAGCAGATCGTTGCGTGCTTTGTCTTCAGGAGTACAAAACACAACCTATCCAGCATTAAAAATCTTGCGTATACTTTTCCGTTTAGAAGTATTGTTAGCATGCATATAGCCTTTTAAACACATATATTGGTGTTTCTTTGTATTTTGATTCAGATGGCCACCAGTAAGTACGGCAGAAGTTAACTCACACTAAAAAACACTTCCGACATTTAAAACACCTGAGTGAATTCACATGGATGCCAGTGAAAATATACTGCCAGGTAAGGGACACTGCACTGAATTTGGAAAGAGAGGCATCTCCCTGTGTTTAAGATGATTTCCAATACAATCATGATGACTTTAAATTCCTGTTTCTTGAATATTTGCACTGAATGTTTCTAAAACAGAATTTACTTCCTAGAACTGCACACTGTCAGGGTGCTCAGTAAAAGTTGTAATTTATGAGTACAAATCTAAATAAATATCACTAATACCTTATACTAGGCATGCTAAATAAATGAAATCCCTACATAACTCTGCATTGCAAGGGAGAAATCTGATTCTACTGAATCTAGTGGCAAATCACCATATTAAAATTTTTATTTCAATGAAGCAAGTATCTCACCATTGAGATAAAACAGTGACTTCACAAAGTGCTTAAGCAAGGATTAAGTAAATTTAGTCTTTTCTGACCTATACACAATGGATGGATTTAGCTTTTTCTCATCCTTTTTCTGAAACGCCAAATATTCATGCACTAGAACGACATATATTAGAAGAACAAATCCTTTTAAAAAAAACTTATGTTTGCTGAACAAGCTTGAAATACACCTTTTCTCGTCTTTACCTTTCCTTTTTGTACAGAACAAAGGAAGCTTATAAAAAATATTTTTACCTTGTTTTTGAAATTCACCATTGTAAGAATGTCTTTAAAACAACCTTTTTTTTTTTACTCACCACTTTTACATTCTCAAATATGTCAATTATACCTATATAATGAAGCATAAAATGCTGTGTGAAAATAGGCAAGAAAAAAATGATTTCCTGTATTTTCTGTATTCTTAATCTCTCTCATCCACCGATGTTTTGGCTCTGAAAAATACAAAAAGAACATTTGCAACATTATTCATTTAATAATGATGTATTGCAAAAGCGTAATTGCAATTCAGGACCATCCAATTTTGTGTACATAAATTTAGATGTTACTTGTAACAATACAGCCATGTAGGCACTCTTGGATTACTCATATGTTGTTATGAATAATAGATTTTTGAAATGAGTACCTAGGAATATGATCATGCTATGCAAGCATTGAAAATCACAGATGTTTTGTCCAGAGGCAGAAGATACCTAGATGCATATTCATGAACTTAAAATAAAATGTGCTTAAAATTAGTTTATATTACTTTCTTAATAGTATATGATCATATTTAAAGTACTTCTGAGAAGAATATCAAACAGTACTGAGCAAGAAGATTAAGTAGTTTTCTGTGTCCAGAATGGCATGACTGATGCATCTATATGTATAAGCTCAACACATTTCCTTCTGACATTTTCATACATTATTGAACTTGTGATGAACTTGAAACATGTGTGTTTGGTACCTCCTTCTCACAAAACCTAATGGCCTGAACGAATTCTCTGATGCAATTGTATTTCCCATCTGCTCAGTGGAGTACTGTCTGCCTCCTCTATCTATTCAGTCTATATGAGAAAGCAATTTTGAATCCTACTTTCTTAAAAGAGGAAGGAAAATTAGGGATCATGGAGTGGAGACTAAGTAGTCTAATGAGTAAACTGAACAGCAAAGAATCCCCCAAAGTCACATGCCTGCTGTCTTAGAAGACACTCAGTGGTCCAAACTTTCTTAGTGTAATATTACTATTAGTAAGTCTGAATGAGTCTCAAATGCAGGAGGACTCTCTTGCAGGACTTAAATGTGGAAAAAGTATCAACATCCAAGCTGCGTAAACATGTATTTCCAAAGGTCTGTTTTTGTGTCACTAAAGGACTTTTCTCTTTGATTAAAACTCTTCTTGATTCTCGAATTATTTTACCAAGTAGTCATGCTATAAAATGACAGTATTTATATTTCACGATTCTAGGAGTTCAGAGAAAGCTAAAGACATTCCAGCTTCACAATCCCACACAGTATTGTGGGACTGTGAAGTTGGGATACTCATCTGTCTCCCATTTGAAGATACGATACCTTGAAAAATTGGAGATATGGAAGAACACACTTATCCTTATTTCCTACAACCTTGCCATTTGAAAAGCAAGAGCAACAAAAATACACCGACTACAAGTCGCTGTAATTAATATTTTCTTTTTTAATGGGAAGTATAATAGAGAACACCATACACTTTAGCCTGAAATGGAAAAATAAAAATTCACTGTAGGGTCAGAATATTTTTTGGAAAGATATTCTACTTACTTAGCTGATTTTCTCCCACTGTCTTTGTTGCAGAACAGACAGGTCTGCTTTGATTGCTTGGGGGTTTACTGCAAACAGAAATGTGACTGTGACTCCCAATGCAGGTACTTAAATGCCCAACTGAAACATTTAGCTATAGATGTAATTAAGCAGGTTCTAATTTTACTTATGTGATTCAACATAAAAAGAAGAGCTCCATTACTTAAGTGTTTACGTCATTCCTTGGAGAAATGATCTTAATTTATTGTAATTTCCAGTTGGAAGATTACCAAATTGGTTTTGAACTTAAGTAGCCCTGTGGGTGCGCAGTCATTTACTGCCAGATTACATGAAGTACACTGATTACTTCCAATTACAAAAGACTTTTATTTATTAATAAATAAGTTTACCTTTATTACTAAACAGATGCTACTGTCAAACTACTCTCCTATTAGAATCATATTACACTCAGGCAATTACAGTTCATCACACAATTAGTGAAAAGAACTTCAAAGATCATCAATTAAGTTACACAGTATGTGTAAGAAGGCATCATTTCATGTATCATGTAGGAATTTGCACAAAAGTCAAAGAGAAGGCCAGGAGACTGAGCTGGAGAACTAGGTTTACATAGCTATCTTGAAGAGAAATTTTGCAAAACGTTTAATGGCAATTGTTTTGCAAATTTTAATTCTAACAGGAATTTCATTTTCGAGCCCACATCACCATAATGAACTCAACTGAATCTCCAAACCATCACCCACTCTGCCTTCCAGTTCAAACTTAAATTTCTAATTTTATTTAAATTTCCAATTTCAGTAGAATCTCCTGGAAAAAGACAGTTATTATATCAAGACAAACTATTATTCCCCAAACCCCAGAATAATTTGAAATTACAGAGAACTAGCTACTGTGGCTCAAAATATGAGCTCTACCATAGACTGAAAACTGTGGATAGCTTCATAAAATGAAAAAAAATAGAACCAAAAGAATACTTATGGAGAATCTCAGAGAGGTAGGTACAAAAGTAGTAGGATAGATCAAGGACATTTTAAGGCACCCATCAGTAATCATAAATTTTATTAACGCTTTATGATACCAAATTTGACAGTTTTATCATGGTAGTTAATGTCATATATAATGCCTCACAAAAAACTTAATCAAAGTGCAAAATATAATTTTATTCTCTTACATTACCTTCTTTTCTCGCTTGTCTGGAAAGCACTACCAGATATGACCATCCTTTTGCTGGAAGACAACTGGATTTGTTTATGTATCCTGCATTTTTCATAATGAAGAGAGTTAGGAAATCAGAAATCCAGATTCAATGTCTGGGTGAGGATCTTTAAAGTTTAGATATAATTGCTGCACTGCTGCATTTGCCATGCTTTTTTTGTGGTAAGATCATAATCCGTGCACAAAATACCAAAATCTCATCAGGAATAAGGGAAATACACTCCTACTGAACTATTGTTCAAAATCAGATTGAACTTCCCCAGTGGTGTGAATTCCTGTTACTTTTCTTGTCACTTCTCCATGTTTTTGTCATAAGTACCTACAAGAAATTCATATTTGTCACAAATAATCACATCCTTATCCATCACTGGAACAATCTAAAACTCATATAACCCCAGGTTAAAGCAGCCTGGATTCTTTCCTTGTGTGTACAAAAGGAAAAGATTAAATATTCCTTATTGTACTGTTTCCTGATTCCACTGATAATGTGATTTATTCTTTTTTTTTTATTAAACTACCAGAAGTATATAAATGGAATTATTTTTCTTTCTGAGAAAATGTGATTTCTAAGAAACTCTTTACTTGTTTATTATTTTAGAAACATTATGGTATTTAGTAAATTTTATCAAAATTAAGTACCATCAAATACATTAGTTATCAACTTGGATCTAAAAATTGCCAAATACTTACAAGAAAACTTCAGAACCTCTAGTGTTCCTTCTCATTTCATTCTCTGTCGTCGGTGATAAAATCATGACTTTTTCTTTCCTATTCTCAGAATATCAAACACACCTTACATGCTGCTGCTACTGGGGCTCAGCATAAAATTCTGAGGAGCTGTTGCTGTGAGGTGTAACTTTGCTAATTATGTACCATAAATTTGGATGCCTTAAAAAGGCTCTGAAAGGATAAATGTCAGACTCAGGAAAAAAATGCAAAGCAGATGGATTAGGAAGAATCACAGAAGGTAGCTGAGACACTGCTAGTAATTATGACTTCTCTGAGGATGGAGCTAGATCATCTGGGACTAAGAGCTTACATAAAGGACCGAAAACATCTTTCATGTCCCTAGGCCTACACTGAACTAATCAAACTCTGGAACTACTTTTTCCAAAAAGTTGCATTATCATGCATTCTCCTCTGTGCACTTCCATGAGGGTACACATGTCACGCCATGGATTTCCTAAGGCAAATGATTACCAGACTCCTGGACTTCCAGACTTACTAGACTTCCAAGACTGTGTTTATACCTTTTTTTTTTTTTTCCTGATACAATAAAAAACAAACAAACAAAAAACCGGAAGCTCTAACTCATCAAAACAGACTCCTCTGACTTCTGTTACATATATGGGCTTCAATCTCTGGCAGCAGATAACCAACCTTTACCTGGTTTTCAAGGTAACTCTTCATGACTGTTTATATGCCAGACTACTATAAAGCATCCACTAAGGAACTAATGACCATTTCAACTTGGTATAACAAATCATCATTCCCAAAAACAGGTGTTTACCAAATATCTATCCTTCTGCCAGAATCTACTCTTCTGAGAACAGAATAATATCTGCTTATCTCTGATGATTCTCACTTTTAATGGTGATATTTTAAAAAAGAACTTATTCACAAGGTAGCCATCACGGGAGTGTTACCATGAAATTGATAGCATCCCCTTTCCAGCATACCTACTGGTGTAACAGTGAAACCGTTTGAATTTCAGCAGCTTGTAAATTCAAATGTTTCTGTCTTGACAGTTAAAACCACTTAGTATAATTCTGTTCTGTGCTAATCTGGGAGTTCAAGGCAGCAATTGTAAAATCACTTTAACCCACAGCCTGAGCACAGTGCTGCCGGATTGCAGATGTTCATGCTACAAGGAACTTCCCAAGATTCTGTCTGAAGAAGGGATAGAAGTGGATGTGTGGTAGGTGCAAGATTATCTCAGAAGAGTTTGCACAACAGAAGCAACATGCCTACAGGTATCTTTGCACGCAGGGATCAGTATGCAGGCAGCAACATCATTCCTAGCTCATCGTGAGATCATCCAGACTTACCTGAAAGAAAATGAAAAAAATTTCTATATATATTTCCCACTGCACTAGCTGAATATTTCAGATAAAAGAGTGCTTGAGACAACTAGATAGGAACCAAAGGAAAAGGAA
This sequence comes from Odontophorus gujanensis, assembly GCA_013399175.1. Lineage (NCBI taxonomy): Eukaryota > Metazoa > Chordata > Aves > Galliformes > Odontophoridae > Odontophorus > Odontophorus gujanensis. The sequence continues at coordinate 102,903 of VXAB01009398.1, read as the reverse complement.
GCCTTTTTAAAGTTTCTTTCCTCAGAGAGGGAAAAAGTATTGAGAGAGAAACTTATGCATGTGTTGTGTATAGAGCTAAAAAAGAGGAGCAAGAAGCCAGAAACTATGTGAAAGATTTTTCACAGACACTCTAGGGAAAATTTCAAAAAATCCCGCAGAAAAAAAAAAGCCATATATTTTCACAAAACCAAAACAACATAAAAAACAGAAACAAACAAAACAAACAAAAAAACTGACACCATTCCCAGCAGCTTAAATTTATCAGAACAGTAGAAACACTGTATGACTCCTGAAATACTGAAGAAAGTTTTTCTTTAATGGTGAAATTGATAGGAGGCTGATTGAAAGCTTGAGAGGAAAAGGATATTCTAAACTAAGCTGAGACAAGAAATAAATACTCCAAACTAAATGAACTCAGGAAAGAAATGCATAAGAATGCAAAGCTGAGCTGCATTGTAGCATTCATGACATTTTATCAGCCAAAATGATTAATTAAACTGGAGCCACGAGAAACATCATACTCTAAAACACCCCACAGCCTTCTCATTCCTCATATTTTCTACAAGCCAGTTGTGGGTACAAAGACAGGGAGACTCAAATACTCAGAGCTGTTACTGTTAGTCCTCTAGATAGAAGCTATTTGTAGACTTAACTTCCATTCTGTCAGGAAGGATAGTCACAGTCCAGCCTAAACATTCCTTGACCACACTTTCTTGTAAGAAAAATGTCTTTTATATGTCTGCTTGCTGTTTTTGAGTCACAATGCCCATGCTTATTTGTCAAATCCAAGATCTCAATTTCCTGCTGAACTTTTCTGATCTGATCAGCACCTCCTACTTGAGTTGGACTTCTTTGTGTTTTCACAAACTACAAAAAGTGTTGCCAATATTACTTCCTTGAACATAAGCATTCATTGGGATTTCTCAGTTGCTTACAGTTACTGACACATTTGATACTAAAGCCTTCACTATTCAAGAGGCATTTATTAACACTCTATGCAATCATAAACAATGATAAAATTCACCATAACATCATAAAAAGTCCAGAACACTCTTTGTAAGTGATGCCAAGGGATTTTAAAAAACTTATGTCATTGAAATCAACAACACTGTTATTAGTCAGTAGGTTTTGGAGTAGGCTTGCGGTTAATTGCCAGCTAGAAACATTACTTTTAACGAAGAAGAAAAGCACAAGAAGAAAAGTGAAAAAAGCTCTTCTGAGTAAACATAACAAGAAAGGAAAAATTATATAGATTATTTCACTCCAAAAGGCCCTCATGGCTTCATGAAAGAAAAAAGATATTTTAAAAGTGTTGTCTGGGTATACGGATTACACAGCCAGGTGAAAAATGTAATCACCACTGTTCAAAACAAAATTCTTTAGGAACAGCTCAGAGACTGTTTCTTATTTCTCATCTATAGAGAGAATTGGTATCATATACTTATTGAAAAAATCCTTACCTTACTCCTGCTCAAAAGAGATCAAAGGTAAAACTATGGATCTTGTCCATGCCCGGTTTAATACTTTGAAATCTCCTAGTGATCCAATTTAGAGCACTGCTACCTGCCATATATGACTTTGTCCTTTTTTTGTGAATGTTGAACTATAGTTAGGTCCGTAATTGGAAACACTGCCACAAAATCTCTGGAGTGATAATTTTGAATAACAAATACTTGCTACTGTTCTTGGATCACTGTATATATTCATTTAAGCATAGCAGACAGCACATCTTTAGGTTTTAGAAGACTTCAGGGTTGAATCATATTTAGAAATTTGAGATTCATAGTAATTACGGTAGAAATAAATGCCTTTTAATAAGAATCTCACTAGAAATAAAATCTGAATATTTACTTCCCTCTTTCAAGAATCTTAAGAGAATTTGGAATCAACATTTCAGTTCAGAACTACCTCTATTTTCACCAAAAATTTGCATAAATGTAAATATTAAAGATGAATACAATTGTAAATAAGATAAAATACTCAATACAACTTAATTTGAGTGAGCATGTTCTATAGATGTTATTGGAAATATAAACAATAACAAAAATTAAGTGCCCATAGTAGTTTGGAATCCTCTTTAATTTTAGTAGACATGTACCAGATTTCTGATTACTCAAAGGTTTCCTTGAATATCCAAACTACAGAACAGGAAAAGGAGATATAATATGTCATACCTAGTGCATGCACTGATGAAGTGGTCAGAGCATCCTTGGATTATTGCAAAAAGTAAACTGAGACTAATACAAAAGTTTGCATTCACTTGCCTTTTAAAATAAAAAAAAACAGCTTCTAAACATTTCATTGACCTTACTCTATTTTCCTCATTGACCTAGTAACAAGGTATAGTACTCAGTGAGTACTGCATGACACATAGAACCCTGGGTGTAATTAACTTTGTTTTTAGATAAAGGCAGTATTTCCTGTTAACTACACATCAAAAGTCTCAAGGATGCATGCCTAGAGCATAAAGAATAAACAGGGATAATTTATTAATCTCGTGAATTTTGATCATGTAGCAAATTCATTTCCATTCGGTGCAAGAGATATAAATACTCCAAATACCCTGGAAGAGTTTCAATACCAGTATGGATCAGAAAGATCACACGGCTAGTGCCATCCAGAAAATATAACTTTCTCGAAAACAGCATATCTAAAAACCACTGAAGCACATACTACTAAAGGAAATAGGAAGTTTTTGCAGCTCCCTGTATTACAAATCCTTTCACTGGATTAAATATTTTATAGAAATATTTAATGTTCAGTACCATTAGCAGGAGTTTTTAATTATCAGTACAACTTAAACCTCCTTTAGGAGAAAGAAAACATTTATCTAAGAGCAAGTAAGAGTTTAATTAGTTTATTGCATGTGTTCAGTTTATTTTTTTTATAATTAATCATAAACTTATTTTTTTTCACATCAGCATGTTTCAGTCCTTATTTATAATAAGTTTGAATTATGTCTTGAGTTGGTTCTGTTTATATGTGCTCTCCATATTAAAGTATAATATTATGGTCATTTCAATTTTTGTTCTAATTTCTGGCACAATTTCAAAATAACAGTTTATAAAACACTAAATGAATTACACATCTTGAACTTAAGATGAATGATACTAAGAAAATACAATCATGTGCACTGTGTCCATTTACTGTCATAAAAAAAAAAAGCTCTACATCATTCATCACCCATGGAAATGTCTCTTCCAGAAGAAAAATTTGTCCTTACTGAAGGCAGAGGTAGATTTCAGTGAGTGCAGGATTACCAGTTTCACTGAGGCAGCTTCCTTCTCCTGAAGAGTAATGGTGAAGTTTAAGCTTGTAGCTTCTTAGCACAGCTGTGTATGCAGTTTGATCCAATACATAAACCCCATAGCAAAGCTAATAGAATGAGTCACCATTCTGTATTGGTAAATTCAGCGTGAATTTTTCCAATTCACCTATTATAAAATGCTACTTCTACTAGTTGGTCCTAGTTGATCACATACTCAGGTAGAAAACAGAAAAAAAACACTCAATCTAAGCCAGATCTCAGGTAATGCAATTCCTACATTTGTGCCATATTTGTAATAACATCCAAAAGTACTTCCTGGGTGTCTTCCCTTTCTCAGCTGAAATCAGTGTAAGTTTTGCTCTTTTGGCTTCTGCAGCTTCAGTTTTAATCAAGTTGACTTCAGTATGCAAAGATCATTCTGCTGCCTTTTCTTACTCTGTATGCGACAAAAACCACAGTTCTTAGAGCTTCAACTAAAACCTAAATTTGAGTGCCTTTATAATTCTTAATTTCCTCAGAAATAAAATTATTAATTCTAACCAAATTTATAGTGAACTGCCATATAAGAACTATCATTTAGCTGAATTTATTTTCTGGTTCAAACCAAACACAAGATGAATAGAGGCTAACCAGCAGTTTTCTAAATTGCTACATTTAGAAATTCTCTCTTGCACATTGCCAGTGAAGCCTGTGGTTGAGTTAGCCTGTTGCACACCACTGATCAGTTTCTTTTGTCATTCTGAAACACTTTGAATGCTGAAAGCAGATCATTTGAATTTATAAATAGCAAAATCTATGTGGTTTGAATAGCTCTAGATCTGCTCTACCCAGATGCCATCTTTACTAGCTTAGAAAGAGAGTTATTGTGATTCTGAATCATAAATCACAGTCGTGTTTAAAATAGACCTACTATTTTGAGGGAGTACAATATCACTTCAACTGACATGCTAATAGATAGTTTTAGATGTTAGCTCCAATCGTCCACTATTTAAGATAAAGCAACTCAGACTGAGAATTTTTTTTGTTCTCAACAAATTGCAAATAAACACAGAATGGATACAAATGCTGAAAGGAAGCTGCTTGCAATGTTTAGGTTTGAAATGCAGAAGTAATAACATGAAAATTACCTTTTAGCATGTGTTTACTATTTTTATTGGTATCCAAGGCAACTTGAAAAGCAAAAGGTCTAATAGGGAATGCCTGTTATTAATATAATCAAACCTTATTTAATGATGTGATTATGTAATATATTAAAAAAAAAAACAGAACTGCATGCTTAATCTCACTGTAATGTCGAGGTTGAATTCTTGTCCCAGTGTGTTATGAAACTTGGACAGAGAAGTGGGTAGAGAAATCCAAAAGCACAAATGGATAAAAACTTCTTTCTCCTGCCTGAATAATCTGTGGGTCTGCTATAACCAAATGGACAACAGATTAAACAGTTCTAGTCATAAGTAGAGAGGAGGATGATCCCTGAAGTTTATTAATATTGTTCGGTTCATTTGCATGGTAATGTAACAAAAATTACAAAATTTACTATGGACTGTGGAGATAGAGACCACAGCAGCCTCCTGTCGAGTTCTGCTTGGTATGGAGCATCCTTCCACTCATGCAGTGCAATGTCAATGCCTCAGCCCTTCCCCACCTGCCTGCCTGCCGTCCCACTCAGTCCCCACCTTTCATATTTGGCACATACCATTTGAAACTCTCTGTTCTTCCTTCCTGGTCATGATCTCCCCAGCTGCAATCAAGACAAGCAGTATTTTCCTCCACTTCAACAAAACCATTCTTAGATATTTGAAGAACAAAGATTAATGATGTTTTTGAAGAGAAGTGGAAGAAAACTGTGTCTTTATATTATATGACTGTCAAGTCACTCACAAACTATAGAAAGGATATACTGGTCAAAGCAGCATTTGGCTAAGATTTATCTGAATATAGCAACTCTTGCTAGTTTATCTGTTTTTCCACAAGAAACATAAGTAACTCTAACAAATCAATAAAAATTAGTTCAAATGGAAGATTTTCTCTTAACTGATGAGTTATTTGATTAATGATTTACCTATTACGGGGCCAATAAGGGTAAGATGCACATTTTTTCTTTATTAGCCTTTGAATTCCTTCTTAGATTTGCCAAAGTGATCCACTGTCTCTGACACTAATTTCACTAAATATTTTTCCTGCACAAACTTACTCAGTAAACAACTTATTTACAGTTACTTACTAATCTTTACAACAGCTGTCAAATTGTACTGAAATTATAGCAGCAACAGACAAAAAACAGTGGCAGAAATATTCAAATGTGAAGTTTTATCTCCTAATACACTGCATGTATCTCCAATGCTGTGAGAGCCTGTCTGGGCATAAATTTTTGATCACTGTAGAAGAATTCTGACTATTAGACTTATTCCACTATAGATGATGGAGTGAGCAATTCAAACTCTCTGCTGAATTGTTCCAAGATGCTTGGCCTTCAGCCAGAAATGACAGAAGCCCTTTGATTTTCACATCCCTTTACACATCTGCTATAAAAGATACTGCTTTAGAAACCTTTAAAGTGATCTTTCTTTGGAACATCCAAGCAGCCATAATAAGACAGAAGATATCATCACCACACCACTGAGCAGCTGAGGCTATTACATAGTGTCTTGTGTTTGCCTGTTGAAATACAAGATAGTTAATGTGACATAACTTTCTGTAGTAAAGCCATGCAATACATCAGATGGATGTTGAATCAGCTGAGCAAGGTGGAAAATGTGCACCCTGGGGTTCAGATTGAAAGAATATAAACTTTATCATACCATCTTCGTGTCTCTAATCTAGACATCCTATATCCTACATGTTTTATTAAAAATCTATATACTCAGGCCAAATTTAGGTAATATGATGAAAGACAAGAGTTAATACTGAGTGTTTGCAGAAGCATAATGGCTGAAAATTGGACGCTTACATTTCACTGAAGTTAACTTGCATAAATAATGAGGATTAAAATGGTTTGCAAATGCAAGATGGAGAGATATATATTTTTCTTTCATTTTTCTGTGCTGAACTGCAGTTTTAGACATTACCAATTATATTGCTTAGTTATGAATAAATAACATGTAATGGAACTACTTCTATTTCTCTTAGGTTATGCAACAATAATAACTAGCGATTTTGTTGATTAATTCATAAACAACTCCCTGCCCCTGCTAGCAACACTATTTCTGATACAAGCCAGGATGCCATTGGCCTTCTTGGTCACATGGGCACAATGCCAGCTCCTGTTTAGCCAAGCATCAACCTATACACCCCCAGGTCCATTTCCTCTACACAGTCCACAAGCCACTCTGCCCCAGGCCTATAGCATTGCCTGCAGTTGTTGTGGCCAAAGTGCACTGGGTACTGTTCTTGTAAGCATGCTACCAAACAACTTACATTATATTAATATGAAAAGATTACTGGAGATTCTTTGGCTACAAAATTGTATTAATATCATGCAAGATAATAATAATAATAAATAATCCTTGTATGCTCCCCATTCCCTATCCCGCTTACATCCCATCTCAAAAGATGAAGGAAAACATGCTTTTAACTCCTAGACTGAACATTCAATTACTTTTATTAATTCCAACCACAATATTTTTTTTTGAAAGCAACAATTTTTGTTTAAGACCTGGAAGTGATTTCTGCAGAACTTAAGATTATGTACTGCAATGTTATAGATATCTCTTTTATGGTTTGCACTCATTGTTAACTACTCTTCCTTTATGACATAGTATCACATTTACAATGATATAATTTGTAAGTTTAGCATCTCTTCCAAAAATCGTTACATGAAAATACACAATTGAACACACACACACAGACAAACAAACAAAAAAAACCACACAGAGTGCAACTTACCCACTCATCTTCATTTTTAAATCCCTTGTTCATTTAAAGCAAACACAAAATATAATCTTGAACAGAACTTTCAAATACAACATTTCCTAAAAAACAAAAGCAGAATCACAGAATCATAGGGGTTGGAATGGACCTCTAGAGATCATTGAGTCCAAGCTCCCTGCCAAAGCAGGTTCCAAACAATCAAACAAACAAACAAAAAAAAACAACACAGAAAAATAACCACATATTTAAGTTGCCAATAAATCCTCAAAGATCTTTCCAATCACATCCTAGCAAACCTGAAACTACTCTCATTATAGCCAGTAGCTGAAAAAGCAGATGCTTTTCCTTGTGCTTGTTAGATTAACGTAATCCAAGGGAGTTATTAGCTGTTGTAGTGTAATTACTACATAAGCAGCAATAGAATTTTTAACTTCAAATAAAATTTGGGCACAATTCAGAAGCTTCCCATTCCCAAAGTACTCTGAACAGATATACTTTTTGTTTACTGATTTGAGGCCAAATTTTTAAAAGCTGAAATATTTGAACTATATTTCAATAATTCCATTTAGTGTCTAAAAAGTTCACAGAATCACAGAACTGTTGGGGTTGGAAGGAACCCCTAGAGATCATCAGGTCCAATCCCTTGCCAAAGCAGCTCCCTTGACCAGCTTGCACATGTAGGTGTCCAGGTGGGTTCTGAACACCTCCAGAGAAGGAGACTCCACAACCTCTCTGTGCAGCCTGTGCCAGTCCTCCATCACCATCACTTGCAGCTAGAAAAAAAAAATATCAAGGTTTACTTTATGTTAATATCAATAGGAAAAAAATCTCATGCAACTGTTTGGCTATTGTCAGTGTTTTAAATGGAACCCTTCAAAGTGCTCCTCTGCCCTCTTAGTGGAAAAACAGAAAAATCAGTTATATTTGTTGCTTTAGTTTAAGTTTATATACCACATATGAAAACTAACCAGATTATTGCAATTGTGCTTTTCTCAGTTTCTGTAATTTTTTTTTAATTATTTAAGAGAAATTTTATGATATTATGGCATTCAGATGCTTCTTACAGATACCTGGTACAGTTCAGGTACTGATCTGCCTGTTAGAAAAAAAATAAGTCTCAGACATAAAATAAAGAGACTAGATAGGTCAGTTCTAACATAAGCAGAGCTTAGCATATATTTTGTCAGGGTGTCCATGTGAGCACTGTGTCCTGGCTATGCATTTGGGTACATCAAAAGACAATGTGGCTAACTGATCTCTTGCCTGGTGCACAGAGACAAGGAGATAAACATCAGTGAACTAAAGGGATGTTAGTACTATTGAACACTGAAGCCAACAAATTGTCTCTCAGAGAGGCAGATGCTCTATGGAGCAGTTTGTATGTATTCTTGTCTACTCACCTCTGCTCTACAAAATACACTTAAGGTTGTCTAGTGGACATCAGTATTTTGTACTTCAAGAGATCACTTAATTGATTTAATATAATCTATTTGCATAGCATATTTATCACAAAAATAAAAAAAAATCACTGCCTTTTTGCATATGGAAAGGCACTGTTTGCATGTCATCTATAAGAAACATTATAGTATGTGAGAATGATAGAAGACAACGTATACGTGATTGCTTCCAGGCTATGCATCTGTAGGTAGAGGTGTTATTCTTTTGTCTTATGAACATGCCAGCAAGTTACAGTGCTACCCAAAAGGAAGCTTGCTAACAGTCAAAAAGCCACATATCACCATCAGTGCAGTGGTAGTACCTTTTTTTTTTTAGATTAGGAGATTTCCGAGCCCAGGTGCAGTCTCATTCCAAGAGTTTACTTGAAAATCATGACAGTAACACTCCATGCATTTCACAGTACATCATGCTCCAGATGAGATAATGCTGCAAACTTTAGAGATGCTACCCTTTTGCTGGTGAGTTCACACTGCTAAACAGTAAAAAATGAAAATAAAAACCTGAAAAAATTCCTTCCTCCTATCACTCTGAGAAAAATCAAGGTGTAGTATCGGTTAAGATTTAAAATAAATATATCAAACATACACACACAGCAATGATCACTCTGAAACAAGCCTGTATTTTTAAGATACACGACAAACTAAAATATTATTTAACATACAGGATAATAATGTAAGATATAAAAATAAATTATTTCAGTGTGAAATATGCTTCAGAGAATGATAAACTTCAGTGAATTGCGATGTATCAGTACTCATTCTTTTCTCCAGTATGTGATGAAATGCAGTATTTTTTCCAGTTTCATTCAATTCTGCATATGTTGCTACCAATACATTGATTAAATAAACACTTGTTCCGTAAATAAAATAGTGCTACTGTATTTGCTGTTCTTTTGTGTTGGAAAACTGCTTCATTTTCACTTCCTCCACCCTCAGATGAAAATTCCATACAATATCAAGGATGTCACTTAAAAACAAACAACGTAAAATATGTTCAAATAGTTTTCACTGTAATTTCAAACATGCATATACAGTTTTGTAAACCTCCACACAGGTTCTGGATGAATACATAAATTGTATTCTTTAAATATTGTTGTCCATGTTTAACTTTGCCCTTTCTTCCTGGAACTTTATTCCAAGTGTCATGTTTAGTATTAAATTAAACAATTTCATTGTATTATATTTTCCACACAAGAATATATTTATTGTTTATGCAGTATTATAATAAGGTCCTAATCCTGGCTGGAGTCTCTAAGTTCTACTAAATGGGGAAAAATAAAATAATTATGACTATATTAATTTTGGTTTTAGTAATCCTTGGACTTGTTAACTCAGTTGAAACAGCTGGCATTCTTATTTACTTAGCAGCAAAAAATGAGAGAGCAGATTGCTGTAATGAGATCTTATGATATTAAAACACCATTAAAGTTACAAAAGTTACTGTTATGGGTATGCTATAGCATAAAACATTTTAAAGACAAAACATCAACTAAACAATGCTCAGTAAAAACCACAAAATGAAGTATTTTCTGTGACATGTTTGTCAAGTAATGTTTTTTTTCCCCCATTTTTGAGGTTAGGAATCATTCTACCATAAAGGGCACTTTAGGAAACAATGTTTTGTCACCTGTTTTTATTTTCTCATACCTTGAGGTTCCCCTGCACTTGGAAGGCTTTCTCAACACCAAGATTTCTTCCATTTTTCTGGTGGGCCATTAATCGCCATGACGACTTTATCACACAGTTGCAGCAAGTGGGAAGGTACATCATCATACAGTCTTTAGTATGATTAACATTCCTTAGTGTACTACAATATAATTTCTCCAAGTCATCTCCGTACTTTTTTTCCTCCTGCTGTTCCTTCACTATATAACATATGAAGTGTAAGTGCCACTTTCCCCTGTGTTGTTTGCTAAACATACAGTTTAAATCACTGAAAGTTTTAATATCAAATTTGTCTCTGTGCATTTTTAAGTAATTTCTCACTGGTGTTTTTCCAGATCCCTTTTGTTTTGGAAGAAATGCCTGCCACTCCTCACAATTTTAGTGGAACCACTTTTGTATCCCTAATTATTTTCTATCTGAAGGCCCAGGAATTTGCTGCCTTCAGATAATAAGCAGACTGATTCATGTCAGCCTGTTTTCTTTTTTTTCCTTCTCTTCCTTCTAACTCACCAAAAGCGCCAACTACAGCCCAAATGCTCAGGAGTTTTACAGTTAATACAACCTAAATACTTCAAGTGGAATAAACAAGATAGTTTTGGACACTAAATACTACACTGCCTGTAGTCAAATTTCTCCACTGCTCCCATAGGAGACCATATCAAGAACTGTGCTGTCTGTGTGACTGCCTCTTTGATTTTGCCTGGAAATTCATAACATGTTCCTGGATTATGACATTCACATATAACACAGAAACAGAATATTAGAAGTACTGAAAGAGAAAAGAAGAACCTAAGTTAACCATACTTCCTTTTAATGTCCTCAAATAACACCTGGGACCGTAACGTCCTCAACATCTACACTTAAATCTTCTCAGCTTGCACTTAGTTATTTCCAGCCACAGATAAGATTTAAGGAAAAAGTATATTTTAGCCATATGCCAGAGGAATGGGTTTTGTAGCATTCTCTGTTTTTTTTTAAAAAATAAAAAAACAGGGGCAGTCACAAAAGGGAGGCAGAAAACTTTAGGTGAAAAGAAATATATTAATGAGCTGTTATTTTCTACAATTTTTATAGCATGATCTCCAGAAATCTCCTTTGTAGTATAGGGAAAATGAATGTATTTGTGACTAAATTTAAGGCTTCAGATATGACAAAAGCAGTTTTAGAACTTTAGGAGAGATTAGATACATATGTATTTTTCTGTTCTTAATTTTCTCCATTCTCTCATTGGGCTAATCCAGCACATCAGTGGGTTACTGATATACCAACTATTTCCTGATGATGCAAGAATGATTCTTGGGTCCGGAATATTAAAGATCCACCTACCAGTGCTCACTGACTAGAAAGTTAATGTCTCACTAGACTTCATGCAGGATAAACTCAGGTAGTAAGGGAATTTTCTAAGCCTTAAAACACCCAAATTCACTTTCCAGCAGAAATCTGCTCTTTTTAATGAAAAAAAGAAAAAAAAACATTGACTTTTTACTACTCCAGGTATATAATTATATTCTATTTTACAACTATGTTATGTAACTATACTGTGTATATTAAAATGAAAAACAATACATATCTGAGCATATGTCTATCACATGATTCTTGTTGAACCAGGAAAACATAGAAAGAAATAAGGATTTTTTTTTCCCCTCAAAAGTTTTACAAATTGGATCTAGGGTGTAGCAATACACTTCCAGCTGGCCTGAAATGCCTCCAAGCATTTTGGTTTTAAATGCTGGGTTTTGAACAGCTTTCAGCATTGTTTATAAAGATGGAAGCATCTGAATTTTGCCCTGAAATCATCTTTAAAGGTCTTTCTCCTCTCTTTCAGTTGAAGCTCTATTTTTATGCATTATTAAGAACTTCAAGTACATAAGTTATTATATAAAATTACAGATCGCCCAGTTTAGTAATGCCAACGTTGATGGAAAAAAATTACTCTAGCAGGTAAAATGTATATAAGAAACATACTGAAGAAACAGTAGTAAGAGCATCATTATAAATGAGATATAGGCATACAAAAATATTTTACAAATACTTTCCACATGATCTTTAATTCTTTAAGTTAAAGTCTCAGTAAACTAAAGCCAGGCTATATACGAAAAAAGGAAAGATAATACATAGAAACAAAGCTTTCTGCTTAGAAATGAAATGTATAACCTATTAATCTTCAACAGTGACAGTGGATTAATAACTATTATTTTTACTTGGCTCCTCTTGACCTCATCTGAAATCCAATATATATTTTTCATGGTCAGAATAAAATACACTGATGGGGAAGTCATTGAAATGCCCCCTTTAGATTCTTACGATATTTTGAAGGACAGATTTTATCAGAGAAATTCTGTTCAAATGACCAAATGGCATCTATTCTCTGATCTCACTCGAGTCAGAAGCTGACTAGTCATGCTCTGTGAACCTTTGCTTCATGATCATTAATTTCACACAGCACTCCTCAGAGTTCTATTCCAATTCAAAACTTTTACCAGGGAAGTTTGTTCTCAGTGAAGCAAGGATCATGGTTGATCTTAAATTTAAACCATATTCATTGAGAAATATATTAATAGCATTAGTTTTGTTCAGTCATGTGATTTCTTTTTCCCCCAAGAGCAGATTCAGTTTCATTTTAGAAAGGTTTAATAAAAAATAGACTAACACATTTATATAAGGAGTATTGAATGTCACAGCATCTCTGATTAAACATTTAGGATAGAAAGTGAAATTCTTGGCAAAGTCTAAAACCTCTCAAATTTTCCAAAAGGGATTGGCATATAAATAATGTTACCATTAATCACAGAGTTGAAGAAGGTTCATGATATTGTAAAAATGATCTTCTACTGGGTCATTCTACGCTGTGTATATTGATATAGCATTCAAGTACAGACTACAGTTTAAGGTGAACCTTAAACTGAGAACAAAACTGTAAGGCCTAAAGTACTGCTTAGCATTAAGTATCACATGCTAATCCCATTAAAACAAAAAAAAGTCAAGCACTCAGATACACAAAGACACCTTATCATTCATAGTTTCTGAAAAAAAAAAGTGATCAGAATATCTTCCACATTTTTGTTTACCTTTATACCAGACTAGGAAAATAATGACAGCTAGAGTAGATAAGGTAAGACTGTAATCTTTGTGAACTTCTCTCTTGGATTTATGTTTGTGCTTTAAAAAAAAAAAATAGTTTTTGACAAAAAGAAAAATAATATTATTAAAAATAACATTATATTTCAAAAACATTAACAGTACAATATGTAAGGGATTTAAATATAAAAATAAGCAGTTGTTAGAGAAAATAAAAAAAACTCTTCACTAAACCAAAATCATTGGACGGCATTTCTGGTTCAAACAAAAATTCAGAGACCTGAATTTAAAGAGTAGACTTAAGTGTTTTGTTTTTTTTTAAACACACGCACCAACAACATAAGTTAGAAGGTATCAACCTTCCTTTGAGGCAAAGAGGCTCATAGTACATACTACAGACATGTATGCTTGAAGAGATGCAAGAGAATGAAATAATCATTACACTTTTCAGTAACTCACTTACAGGTTTTCCCAAAGAGCACCAACTCTCAATTACCATTTTCCTGAATAATATTTAAAATTCACTGTTGTGGATAAAAAAAAAAAAAAATAACACACAACATAATCCTTCATCAGCATTAAAGTGCTTGGTGTTCTCCTTTGGTCCTGTGATTGGTATTAGTCCCATACCCACAGCGTGTAAGGAAACACACAACTAAATTTACTGGGCTCAAAGTTGCATTCATGTCGTATTCTGCATGTATTCTACTGTTTATATAGATCACATGTCAGTTTTAAAATACAGTGAGTCTTTTAGTTAATGTTATGTCATCAAGTGATTAACATTCCTTAACTTAGGAAATACATAGTAGCAATGCTTTGGAAGATAGCAGTAGACTATATAAACAATCTAAACAATTACTGAAATGCATTTGTATGATTCTAGTGTATACTATCTGCTAATTGTTTATCTTTTGACTATTTGTTCACAGTTCAGTCGTATATTAACTTTATATGCACATGAAGTGAGAGAAATACAACAGAGATATGCAAAAATTATCCCTTACATGAAGCTGTCTTCCAGTATAATCAGAGAAGATCTAGAGCCATACTATGCCATAATTTTGCTTAGATTATATAATTATAGGCATACAATTTACTTATTTATATATAAAAACTTATATACATAATGGACAGTAAATACACAAAACGTATATATGAATTTATAAATAAATCTATGACTGCATGTTTCAGTAGTAGCATTAAAAAACAAACCAGCAATGAGTAACAAGAACACATGAAGGACAAGAAGAATTGTTTTGTTTTATACATGTGAAACAGAAGTCTGTATTAGACGATGTCTCAAAGGCCTTGAATTTCATTTCACAAGAGGTATGATGTTGGGAAAGAAACAGCTGAAGAGACACACAATTGTGTGAGAAGATGATGTTTCAAGTATCCAAATCTTGTATAAAAGAAAGAAAGGAAAAGTTGCCCACAAACATTTAAATAGAAAGGGTGAAATAACAGATTTTGCTGATAAAATGGAAACATTACTGGGCTGCAAAAGTGTTTAGAGAGGAGTCAAGAATGACACTGAGCGGATTAAGCAGAACAAGACAAACAGTGAAGCTCACGCATAAAAAGATGCTCGTCATTTCTTTGTTCCTACTATACACCTTATGTCATCTTTCAGAACTTCTGCTATTACTTTTGAAAGCAGAAATGTTGTGCTGATTTCTTGAATTTTTGCCAGCAGGGATTGAAAAAGGTATTGCCCTCACTGTTCTTGAAGCAGTTTAGAGAATAGACTATTAACATTTTCTGTAATAGCAACTATCTACAGATAGATACAATGAAGTCTTTACGGAATTATATCCACTGGCACAAAAATTACTTCATTCCTATTCCTCCAAACCTACAGAATATATCTCCAAACCTCAGAATCAAATACAGACATTTCTTGCACACTTTTACATTCTCATTCCTATAATTCACTAAACTTAAGTGGAATACTTTGTCCTGTGTGAAACCTCATGCAGAATGAAAGTGCTGCCTCAAAGAAAGAGGAGTTTCAGTATTATAAAAACATACAGAAAAACATTTATTTTTATTTGTTAAAGAAAGCTTAATCAAATTTACAGTAGTCTTCAATAAATACCAAAAAAGCTTAAAACAATCAGTAATAAAAATATATTGCTCAAGAAAGTATAAAGCCTTTTAATTGTAAAACCACTGAAATATCTGGGACATACAGGAGTGTTTCTGACTTTTCCCTTGACACTTTTCAATGTGCTTTTTCAGATGCGTTTGAAAAATAAAATTTATGTACTTCTTATTGGCACTAACCTTGAAGAAACAATTATGAGAACTCCAGCACTCAATTAGTGGCATGCAACTGTGTTAATGTCACACATGCATTCAAAAATATTTCCCTTAGGCAAAACAAAACATCAGTACTATTTTCTAAACTGATTTCATTTACATTCACTTCGAAACATCCACTGCTCTCAAGAAGTGAATTTATGCTTATATGAAGTCCAGTGCAAAATTTAGCAGAACACTGTACATGAATCCGAATAATCAAATAAGACTAAAGTTCAACATACACAGCAATTTTAGCCCAGCTTTTCTGTTTTGAACAAATAAGTTCAAATTTCTTCTTTATAAGATGTCTGATATAACATCCTTCACAGATGTGGAAGCGAAACTTGAACCCCTACAAAATGCAACCTAGGGATGAGGCATGAACCAAGCCCAGCTTGCCAGATTTTTCTTCATTACCGTTTACTTACATTTTGCCATATAATCAAATGTGCAAACCAAAAAAGAGAGCAAGCACAGCTGCTTGAGAGATCAGATTCTCCTGTGTATCAATATAACACAGTACACTTATGCTTTCAACAGTTCAAAAAAAACAGATGAATATTACTCGTTTTAAATGAAGATGAGGTAGAAGCAAAACTCTGTTGATGCCTGCTTTGTTTCAGTGCCCATATTTCCATCCTCTTGATGTTCCGTTTCATTTTATATCTCTAGTTTGTGCTTAACTAAGGAACGTCCTGTACAACTGTAGCTCACAGTTTTTAAATAACTATAGTAAAATACTTCTAGAAAGGTTCAAAGTCCTAACTCTCCCAGAAGAATGTGTTCTCATGTGCAGATAGAAAACAAAGAGTGCCTTGGAGTCTGGGGAAAAAATTCAGCATTTAGACACAAGTAGCAGAAGATAAGTGTTAAGAACAACTAAAAGACTTAAAGCTCCAGAATTCTTACTAAGCTCTGTCATTATTTACTGCGCAAAACAAAAGCCAAATTAAGTACATAAAGATACACAGCAAAATTTAATAAACAGCAATCAACTTTTCCTTGAATATTTTGATTACTCTATAAAAGATAAGCGCATATTAAATTTTAGAGCTTGATTAAAGAGGAATTTACACTTATATGGAAAGATTTATTGGGATAGAAAAAAAAAGTATTAGAAAATGAAAGAGTATTCCAGAAGCACAGTGGTATCAGAATATGATTTCATAAAAGCTGGACAAATATGACAAAGTACTGCATTTCTAGCTGCTGCTTCTTTCTAGAAGGTAAATCTATAAGGAGAATTGCTAGACACTTCCTTAAACAGACTATCAGTCATACAACTGACCTAATTCTTCAACTTGAAATTAAACCATTTTTCTCCGGTGACACACAAGACTTGCAATTTTCTTTCAACACATCCATACATGGAAAAAATATGGAAGTTAATAAATTCCCTAACTGGTCAGCTATAAGCAGCTACTACATAAACAGATCTCTTCTTGAGTGCAGAAATTAAAATAAGAAACGTTACATTTTAGTGTATGTCTTTATGTGCGTTTATGTGTATATACATACATATATACACACCGTCACTCAAAAGATGAGTATGAAACTTAATGGAAAGTTCAAGGATTTAAATAGATAAAGGAGTATTTGTCAAATAAGACCTTCAACAACTCATCTGTAAAGCTAGTTATTAAGAAACTTGACTGGCCCATTGTCAGTATCAAATAAATAAAAAAATAAAAATCCAGTTACCGAACTGGACAAAGAAGCCTGGAAGAAAAAGAAGCAATTAAAATGTCATTTCAGTGGAGTTCTTTCTAAATGCATCTTACAGAGAGAAAAAGATGCCCATTCTGATGAAAAATGCTGTAAAACTATTTCGTGGTTTCAATATAGGTGCTGTTCAAAATCCATTTACAAGCAGTGACAGGCTTTTTAGCTTACTTTAGGGGTTTCAGAACACAGTGTACTTGCTGAACGAGGAGAGCAACAAAAAAACTCTTAATTTTTATCTCTCACTAAATACTAGAAAGCTAGAACTGTGAGTAGCACCCCCAGTGTTTCCTAGGATTTTTTCTTTAAAGCCATTGTTTTAATTATCTGTATGTATGACAAAATAGAATCATCCAGGTTGAAGCGTTCCATGCTAGATGACTTTAGTTTGGTTTCAACAAAAACACGCTAGCAAAAGTGAACTTCTCAATATTTTTTTTGCCTCCACAGTAATTCTGTTCATCTTTTAAACAGCTCAAAGTTTAGTGCGTATTTGTCACAATAAACAGCTTTGTTTTTCTTCAAAAGAAATATTCTCTTTGTTTTTCCTGTTGATTTTACTTTTTTCATGCTGCTGTACTCATTTTACCCAACAAGATTATCTCCAAGGAGCTGAGAATGACAGACTGCCATAAAAAAAGTTACCTCATGACTCAACATGAAATTACCTGCCACTCTTCAGCTGGCAACTTTTGGAGTGGAATCATTCTCTTCACTAACTGACTTCAGCGTCAGTCTTCAGAAACCAAATTCAAGCTTGAATAAAGCCAACTATCGTTGCCTATTACTCATAACTAATTATTGATTATTTTCCATGCCCTTTGACAGGGCTAAAGGATCTAAACTTATACCAGCAAGGAAATTTCAGCTTTCCTGAAGTAGATAAAATATTGTATGTTACAGGAAACTACCCAGTTAAGGGAGATGACAGCATTTCTGGTATGTGTGCAAACAGCAGCTCTGTACTCATACCATGAAATGCACACATAAGGGGAAAAAACAGAACAGACAAATCCAGAAGGCTGGAAACCAAAAGGAGGGTTTAATTAAAAAACAATTAACTAATAACTGTTAGCATTTCTGATGTACGTTTGCTTAGACGCTTACGACCAAAAGGAAGTATGACTGCTCAAACCTTACAGCTAAATGCAGGCACCCAAAAGATACATTCAGTTTGAATCCTAGATTGGCTTCGAGCTAACTACACATTAAATGCAAACTGTTAGCTGTTAACATGAGTGTTTATAGATCTGCGTTCCTTCTTAAAATTTCTGGCAAATGTTCATTGGTCGTATTTGGTTTCAAGTATATTTGAAGTGAATAAATTTGACCCTACAAGTCTTGCAGTCTCAGGTGTACATCTCCATCCCTCATTATTT
This sequence comes from Odontophorus gujanensis, assembly GCA_013399175.1. NCBI lineage: Eukaryota > Metazoa > Chordata > Aves > Galliformes > Odontophoridae > Odontophorus > Odontophorus gujanensis. The sequence continues at coordinate 84,157 of VXAB01009398.1, read as the reverse complement.
TGGCTAATAAAAATAGCTTTTCATTCTGCATTCAGACAAAAAGCTTGATTATTTTCTACATCTGTACTAAATATTCCCATTTTCATTTAGCTTTTCACCAGCAACTCTGATGTTAAATCTAACTTCAAATCTAGAATAGTGGTAATTTTCAATGTAATGTATATTAAAATAAATACACAACTGCTTGTGTATAATCAATAAATACAGTGCTGCCTTAGACCTGAATTTACCTTCTCTGGAATCCAACTATGGATCATACATTCTAGCAAGAATGAGTGATACATGGAAGATATGTATTTTGATTAAAATTACTTGGATAACTTAAGGTAAAAATCAATATTTATAAAAATGTGTTACAAATTTTCAGTGCTTAATGTTGGTACATAGCGAAATCATGCTTGTGCTACTTAATACCAATTAGGGATTCATGAACTAAGCAGAACATACAAAAGCATTAAATGCATTATTTCTATCAGAAAGTACTAGGAAAATTTTTCAGTCCCCTCCCCCTCAACCCATACTTCCGAATAGACTAGACAATCACTTGAAACTAGAGCAGGTAGGACTACCAGATGTTTCAGGATCTTCAGAAACAGCAGGTAATTTTTCTCTTTTGGATTTTAAATGTCTTAGAGTGAAGTTGCAGCCACTTTGGTTTGCCTTAGTTTTCAGAATAGTTATTGTATCACAATGAAGATATCTCTTCAAAGAGACACTTGAACAGAAAATTTCATATAGTACATCCTCTTAGTTTCAGCTGGAATGAATTTTTCTTGAGAGTCTCCAGTATTATGCAATATTTTTGGTCCTTGGAGGAAACACTGTTGATAGCACACCAATGTTTATAGCTGCTGCTAAGCTGTGTTGTACAGAGCCAAGACCATTTGCAGCAAGGGTCCAGAGGAGCTAGGAGGTAACAGAAGTAGGATGGCTGACTTATACTGGCCAACGTCATGTTTCATACCACATGACATCATGTAGAAGTTTTGAGTGGGAGATCTCACCCTTCTCACTGGGGATTAACTGGGCATTGGTCAGGGGGTGGTCAGCAATTGTTTATCCTTGTTATATAGATTCATGTATATATACATAGTCATAACTACTATCTTTTTCCTATTCTCTACCTTGGTAAGCAGTTTTAATCTCAATCCCCAAATTCTAGTATTTTTCTCTCCTGTTCTCTCCCTCATCCCACCAGGAACAGAGGGTGAGCAAACAACTGTGTGGTGCTCAGCCACAACATACATTTAACAGTGCTCAGACATAGAAATACCTGTGAATACCTGTGCTAGATTGGTAAGCAGCAGAGCTGAAAAGCAAAGAAAGGGTACTTTGTTTTAACCTTAGGTGATAAAAAAGTAGCTATAAAAAAACCAAACAAACAACCAAGTCTGTCTTTGCTGTGATAAGAAGATTCTGACTTGCTAGTGGACTCAAGGCAGAAGTCACAGGTTGAAGTGTAATCAAAAATTATCTCCTACCTTTTTATTATTCCCCCTCTCCTAGAGATGAAACTTCAGCTGATGGTCTCAGAGCTTCAGATTATCTATCTGATAGAGAAAAGCTGTCTCAAACAGTGTGGACCTCTAATCAAATATTGACAGATGAGATGTTCTAGAAGATAAAACTAGATTTAAAATCCAAAGTGACATTTTTTTATGAGAATCATAGCCTAACTGTTAAAGATGTAAGATAAATGATACAGCCTAAGACTTTCAAACAATTTATTACCTTCTCTAAATATAACAAATATGAGTTTCCTATTTAAGTCAAGGTCAAACCCCTGCAAATTAACCAAGATAACTTCATATTTTCTTCTAGACTGATAAAAAGACATCTGTTCATAATTCAAACTAATTCTACTTGGTTTGAAAAACCTACAATTTTGAAATATGTCTATACGGAAAGTAGAATATACTGGTATAAATTGCCATGCTTTGTATTTAACTAGTATACCAACAATAAAATTCAACTGAAGTGAAATTTTAACTAAGTCTTAATGCATTAAATTTCACTGCCTGTAGTAATATATTATGTAACAGCGAAGAAACCACAACTAAAACCAGAAAAAGCACCACCACCTTCAACAAAAAAAAAAAATTATTTCCACTATAAATTACATTGCTTGAACTGAAGGAGAATTCATGGGTCATACCACGAGTCTACTAACTGGAGGTATTGATGAGGGAAAGAAAATTAAAAATAATAATAATAATAAAAAAAAGGAGAACCATGTCTTCAGAAAGATCCCCACTCCACACTTTCACTCCCCCAAGTTTTGATGTGCATATTCTCCAGACAAAAATGGTTCATGGTTTGGACTGACTTCTCAAAAGGTAACTATCCTGTTTCATTCAGCTTTGGTAAAGGCAACCTTGAGTATTGCGTGTTGCTCTGGGCTCCACAACACAAAAATGACATTAAGGTACTTGAAAACACCCAGTGGGGATACCTGATACCACAAAAACTGGTAACAGGGCTGGAGGCAAGTCCTGTGAGGGGAGGCTGTAGATGTTTGGACTGTCTGGTCTAGAGGAGGTCAAGAGATGACCTCACTGCTCCCTACAGCTCCCTGAAGAGGGGAAGCAGAGTGAAGTGCTGTGTTCTGATCTTTATGAAAAAGTGGCATGATGAGAATGGCACAAAGCCATGCCAGGGGAAGACATCAGGAACAATTGCTTTATTGTGACATTGATCAAAACACTGGAACAGGCTTAGTAGAGAAGTAGTTCATGCTCCATGCCTGCCACTATTCAAAACAAACATGCACAATGCCTTCAAAAACATGCTGTAACTTTCAATTAGCGCTGAAGCTCACAGGCAGTTAGACTAGATGGCCTTTGAACGTCCCTTCAAACTGAATCATTCTATTAAAATATCACCTTTGATATGGCAATGCTGACCTTAACGTCGTGTTGTTGCAGTGGCATTTAAGTCTGTGCATTTTTTCGTTTCTCAAATTGACAGTGTACATTAAAAAAAAACAACAACAACAAAAAAACCCACGCACATAGTTGTTCCCATTTTTGGCTTTGGGTCCTTGTAGACCACAACCAGAGATCAAATTGGAGTTCATAAAAAAACACTTGTAGCATGGGAATCAGGAACAGAAGGAAAAGGAAGACAAAAGGCTACCAGATGCATCATACATACAGCTGAGCAGAGTCTTCCAGCACAGGAAATATTATTTCCAGCATGATGATGACAGGCAATCATCCTCTATGCAATATGCATCAGCCAAGTTTAACATTAAGCATGACATTATGAAGGAGTACTGAAGAGAGAAGATCATTTCAGTATGGAAGGGATACATGGTCAACTGTGCAGTAGAAAGCCAAAGCTGTAATAAGTAGAGGATGCATGATAGATATGCAGTAACAACAATCAATTAGAAAGCATACAACACCATATGCGTTCCACAGTAACTTACCTGCTATTTGATTAAATCTCAAATTCTGGAATTCTAGGGAACAAAAATACATAAGCATTTGATTTTGATGTGTATTTCTAGAAGAAAGGACAGTAACAAAGGAATTCCAGAGGAAGACAAATGGTTGAGGAAGCTTTATTCTGTAACAGGGGAAAAGTTAGTGTCAATCAGTATCTCAAAGGTGTTACTATACAGCAAATATAAAGGATAAAATCCAACTATGTTTCAGTACAGCTATTATAGAAAAAAATAAAAATAATTACAGGTAAACAGAAAATCATTATTCTGTTACATGATACTAGATATGTATTAATGTTGAATTATCCTCAAGAGAATTTGCCTCTCTAGACTCCTCAGAAAGCCTTATCAAGAAAAAGAAATCTTCCTAATGCCAACACAAATGATGATTCCCTGAGTTTTCACTATCATTCTTCAAGAAAAAAAAAATATATATATATTTTTGTCTCAGTCCTGGGATAGCATGACTTGCCATTTACTTTATACCCAAAACACTTACTAAGCAGTTTGATTTGTGGTATCTCCTTGACAACATTTATCAAGATTTTACCTGCTTGCATGGCAGAAGACAAAAATGACAGTGTCTTTGAATGGAATACAGGCATTACATGGCAATAGCAAGTAATGAAAAACAAAAATTAGCTCATCCCCTTCCAACAACCATTAATACAGCTCAAGAAAAAGATAATTTCTACCCTGAGAAATACTGCTTCCTCAGCTGCTAACCTTAAATGAGGGTAAGGAGGGGTGGATCCTGACTCTATCCCTTCTGGTCACTCAGGTGTATTATTTGCACCTGAGCTCCCTGGGTTACCCCTGCCTTCTCACCAGGTGTTCAACCAACTGGTTCAGGTTGTGACCTGGTAATGCCACTACACTGCTTTACTTGTTTATAGGCTTTGTTGTTACAAGAACCTCATGCTCCTTAGAAGCAAAAAATACCAATGAATGTAATTTCACAGCATTCACTTTAGGCAGAGAAAACTGACATTCAGTTTACAGATAAGGAATTTCATGAGATCAGTCAAATCAAGGTCATATGAGGAAGTCAGCTCCCGGACTGCCGCTGATTTCAAGACTAATCCTAAGCTGCAATAAAGCTTACAAATTTTGTTTCAGCCTCAAGATTCATGATGCTAAACATTAGTTTCTTGAAAGGTTTTGGATTAAATGATGTTGTTTCTTTTGTAGTAAACATTTTTTTTTTTTAATTTGGAGAGTTGGTTACCAACAGAACTTGTAAGATAACTTCAGTGCTCACATCGAGAAATAAGCCAGTGATTACAGAGGAACTGAGAAAAAGGATTGGCAACATATGGGTTAAACTACTCTGATTCTAATTAGAGTAATTCCACAGTGTGGTTGCTCCAACAATTGCTTTTCTTGCACAGAGATAAATTCACTACATTTTAATCTACTTCAAATCCAGTCTTATTCTGCAATTTTTCTATCATATAAACTGGGTTAGAATAATAGCAAGTGAGGCAGAGACCTGCCATTCAAATGATTTTATTCCATTCAGTGTAAAAAGGACTAATTTTATAAAAAGTTCAAACATTTCTGAGTCCATCAAATTGTCTTTCCTAAATCTTTTCCATCCAACAAAGAAATGCACTAACTTTCACACTTCTATTATATATGCACTACATCATGTATGTTATGAAAAGGTATGCATTGCATATGTATAAAATATGTTTGTAAAGGTATTTCTGTAACTCTTGATAGCTCTTAAGTAGTATATGATTAGTAATATGATTAGCATCCACCACCTCTCTGGGCAACCTGTGCCAGTGTCTCACCATCATTACTGTTAAAACCTTTTCCTTACATCCAGCTCAAGTCTCCTCTGTTTTAGTTTGAAATCATTTCTCATTTTCCTATCACAGCAGATATTGTTAAAGAGTCTGCCCCCCTCTTTCTTGTAGGTTCCCTTAAGATACTGAGAGTCTGCTCTCAGGTCAACTGAGTGCCTTCTCTTCTTCAGGCTGAACAGCCCCAACTCTTTCAGACTGTCTTCATAGGAGAGGTGTTCCAACCCTTGAATCATTTTTCCGTCCCTCCTCTGGACACAGTCCTAGTTGTCTATGTCTCTCCTGTGCTGAGAACTCCATACCTGAATGCAATAATCCAGGTGAGGTCTCACCAGTACAGAATAGAAGGGCAGGACCTCCTCCCTGAGCATTGCTGGCACATGTTAATCTTGCCATCTACCAGTATCCCAAGTGCTTTTTGGTAGCACTGTGCTCTGTCCTTACATTCACTACTTTCTATCAGCAGCAAGATTGCCATGAACCAGGTACAAAATCTTGCTCTTGGATTTGCTGAACCTTATGAGTTTCTCCTGGGCCCCCTTCTCAAGCCTTTCTACATCCCCTTGGATGGCATCCTGTCCCTCAGGCGCGTCCACTACATCACACAGCTTGGTGACATCTTCAAACTTGCAGAGAGGAGATACTAAAGAGTGTCAGTCCCAGCAGCAAACCCTGGGAGACACCCCTCATCACTGATCTCCATCCAGGTATTGAGGCCACTGACCACCACTCTCAGGGCTCCATCTTGCAGCCAGTTCCTTGTCCATCGAGAACTGATTTATGATATAGCAATAATTGTGCATTCCTAGCAGTCACTAGGACAAGGCTGTGGTGGAGGCCTTTGCACATATATTTTGGGACTAATAGAGAAGCAATGCATGCTGCTGCAAACAGCTGGCTGTGCTTATATTGTTTTTCTCCAAAGAACTGTTGGATTCCATTTATTTCTGTCAATTATGAAATGCAATTAAAAAAAAAAAAAAGAATGTTGAATGAAGGGAAATGTAAAGGAGGAAAAGCTGGAAGTACTCAACAAAATGCCCTCCTCTTATAATAATTTATTTTTATATTTTACATGGTCTCACCCATTTTCACCTTCATCTAAAATGATTCATTTGATGTAAAAAATATTAAAAATAGTTGTGTGAATGCCTGCAAAAATAAACAAGGAAGTATGGTACAGATCTTCAACCTCTTTCTGGTCAGGGTGTCCTCAGATCCAGACAAGAGAAAAAGAAAAAAAAAAAAAAAGATTTCTAGCTGGAACATAATGTTGCTAATATGTTCCTATAGTCTCTAGATCTGTGCTACCTCCAGGGTTCATTGCATTGCACTAGGCTACCAAATTTTTAGGGAAACTACAACGTTCTAACTATTTAAGTTCCTGGGAAAAAGAGTAAAAAAGAATAATAAATGTAAAATACTCAAGAATGGGTTTTATTAGCACTGCATTCAGTTGCTATAGAACATGCAAACAGTTCTGAGCTACTGTTGAGGAGCATTTAATAGGATCCAAAAGGGAAGCAAAGATGGGTGTTTCACAGCAGCTAAAAAGAGGCTGAGGGGCAGCTGCAGAAACGGGAATGTATGCTATCCTTCACACAGAGATTGCAGGTTCTGCAGCTGTTTAATTCCATATGGAACTTTCCTTTTCACATGAATATTTCTTTATTCAGAGTATCTCCTCCAACAGGGTTGGCAGCAACACATCACAGGATCCTGTCTAGTACTCTTCAGGGTCTATCTTGCTATTGCTTTTTAGTCAGATAAAGCTGTGAAATGATTGCTTATTGCTAGGGCACATTTTGATTGCTCTCCTGTCTTCCTTAGGCTATTCAAATAAAGGCAGCAGCTGCATTTTGCCATTCACAGTCATTTATGCCTAAAGGCTTCTGTTTCCTGTCAAAAACTCGAACTAGTGATTTTATATGATTGTTGATCTTTAATCGTATATCACTATTATGTTTTCATAGAATTTTCCATTTAGTAGTAACTTTAATGATCTATTCTTCAGTCATCCAACATTCCTGTATCTAAGCACATTGTAACTAACTTCAGCTGATCAGTTTATACCTTAAATTACACATAAATGTATATTATAGGGCTATACAATAATCACTCAACATAAACAGGCTTACAGGGGCCCAAGACAGATCCAGTCATCCTTTAACTGTCACTGGAATAATCACATTTAAAAAGGAACAGAACTGGGTTGCTGCTTTCTGTTTAGTATGTTTCCTCTCAGATAACTGAAATGGAAACAAAAGAAAAATGAGAAAAGAAAGATAGGAGAGAAAATGAAAAGAAAGGAAGGGAAGAAAAATAAGCAAATGATCACAAAAGCAAAAAGTAGATAAAACATAACATCTCATTTTTCTTATGTCTATTTTTTTCATTCATTTTCACTCATTCATATATTTTCTTTAAAACACTGACAATTATGAACATTGTTCATACATTCTAAACATTCTCAAGATAAACTGCAATTGCTGAATATAGTATCTAAATATACTTACTTTCCTTTGATACACTGTCCTCATTTTCTCCAATGTTTTTCCAAAGAATCAAAGATATTTGTCTTGAAATGAAATCTGCTTCTGCTATCGCATAAATGCTTTCCGTTTCTATCACATTCCAGTGCTGCAGTCTGCAATGCTGGATTTCTAATATTGCTAATATCACTTCCATAGCAACACGCTAAGATATCATAAACTTGGCATTACGGTTTTATTCCTACAAGTAGGTCTAAGGAGGAGCTGATTTCACAAGGCAGCTCTTATTAAAATGTGAATATACCTAATATAATGAAAAGAAATTACTGATGGAATACAGATAATGATGTTCAAAGTACTGTAAAGCAGTTCTGAAAAGAAGTTGTTCCTCTTCAAAACTTACAAAGAAGGAAGAACTTGTTCTGGTAGTGGTGTTTAAAATCAGCCATCCTTAAAATGAATAACATACCACGGGTGTTAATTTTCTAGGAAAGATTATGTTACTTGCAATTTTCACACATTGAATTCAGTCTAACGCACAGTGGACTCAATGCAATGTAAATTGAGGGCAAAATCTGGGCCCACCGTTTGAGCTGCAAATATTGAAACTCCACAAGAAACTGAATAAATTAATGAGAATCAAATTCCACAACTTGGAAAACAACAACTTTATTGATAAATATTTTGCTTTTAAGCTCAAAATGTAATGTATTAAATAGAACACGTATCATTTTGGTCAGCATTCTGTCATGTTTCATGATATATAATGACTTGGAACAAGTGTGTTCCATTTGTTATTTCCTGGCTAGAATCCTATACAATACTGTAAAAGGAGAATAATGCATGGAATCTTATATGGGCTTTACTGTCACGTGCTTACACGTGGCTGAATATCACAGATATAAATTATGTAATTATAGGAGCAACTAAATCTCCATTAGTTTTATTCTGCATAATTCTCACTAGCATCAGCTGTGATCACAGAGGAAAATACTTCTCTACTGGTTTCAACATGAGCTTTTATTGAGATTAGTTAGGAAAATAGAATATTGAGATCTTGTGGTTATGCACGAGTATATGCAAAACAGTAAGCAATTGTCTACTTGTAAGGCATTCAAGAAAGTTCCTCTTGCTCTGTGTTAAAGTGGAAGGTTCTTCAAGGATGAACTGAAAGTCAAAAAGCATAAGAATGGAATGAGTAGCTTTCAGCAGAGAATCCTTCAGGATCTGTACTAGCACCTGCTTTCTTCAGTATATTCTCTCTTGGCTGGGAAAGTGAAGAAAGAAGTTTCATAACACAAGGTTAATTCAGGATACTGAGGATAGGAGCCAAGTGTGAAGCATTTCAGTGGGAATAAAGACTGAGTAATTGTACCATAAAATAGCAGCTGAAATTAGATTAGGAAGATATACATAGAGTGATGCATATGGAAAAAAATAATCTGTATTTCACAGACAAAACAATGAACTTACTGTTTTCTCCCGAGTGGTGTCCTGGGGTTTTCATTACACTAGTTCAAAGTTCTGTAGCAATGGAAAAATGAATAAACTGCAAGAAACAATAGGAACCAGAGAAAAATAGAAAAGACTGTTATGCTGTCATGGAAATACATGATGCATAGGTGTCTTGAGTATTACATGCACCGCTTACAACTCATAAACTATACAGAAAAACTGGAAAAAGCTCAGAGAAGTAACTGCTATGACTTTAGTTTGGGATTCTTCAGTGTGGAAAGGAGATGATTAAGGGAAAAATAAGATAAAAATGATAAAAGCAAAGTTTAGCAGTATTTTCCAATTATCGATGATTGAAGTAAACATGATTTCCTTTAACTTTGCTTTTGGCACTTTTCTCGTCTCTGCCTGAGTTGGAATGCTTGGCTAAAGTTTTTTTCCTGGTTTGATGTCATACAGCCGCTCCAGTTGCTACAATCTATCTTCTCCCTCCAGATTACTTATGTGGAAGTGGAGGTTTGGAAATGCTTTGAATATTTCAGAGAAAACAAAAATACCCTAATTAGGGCATACAGTCTTATCTACACAGATGCAGTAGGTCATTCTCATACTTCAGGATGTCATTAATTATATTGTCATCAGTTACTTGTGATTAAATATTTGAAATGTACACAACCAGGTCACTCACCTGTTTACTCGTTTTCAGTTCAGTATTGTTGCTCTTCTGGATTTATAATGGCATCCATGTTTAAGCTGCCACACAGGGTAATTTATGTAAAAGAAGGCAATTCACTTGAGAGCAGAATGCGCTCTATATGTACTGGCTGAATGTACAACTTAACAGACTACCAAACTCAGTGGTCAGAATGACATTTATATCTTATGCTTTAAGACACAGCTTTTAGAACACTCCTGCCCATACGTAGTCACTGTGGCTAGCATTTCCAATTGGATCTATTATGTTTTCTCTTATGTCATTGGATTATTTTTTTTTAATACAGTTTTCTATTAAACTTCTAAAGTTACGTCACGTTTTTCCTGAACCCTAGGAAACTGCCCTTTCACACTGGTACTTTTACTGAGCTCATATATCCAGGAAGCACACAAAGCAGTGGACATCATCCTGTGCTTCTTCCTAGGGTACAGTGCCAAGCAAATACTGAACAAGAGAAATGACTGTACTTACTTCAGTTGCTCTATTTCACAGTCAGTGCAGCTCTTTTCCTGGGTAAGCTGTATTTTGGATCTACTCTGATGTTTTGAGTAGTTTCGTGCACAAAAGTTTTTGACTATTGCAGGAAAAAAAACAACAAGGTTTTTTTAGTTTTCTGAGATAAATGTTGAAAATAATGTGATATGCTTTAGAGAATCTTTTGCATGGATCTTATACATTGTACCTTAAAATGTAAAAGTACAAGATTTTTTCTCTTGGATTTTGCAAAATTCCATTAGCTGTTGTCTTTTGTCCTCTACTTACTGTTGGCTGTTACAGGATATTAATAGACTCAATCTCACACAAGTTACTTTTTTGTATTATCATCATTTTCTTACCAAGAGTCTTCTAAGACATTCCAGAAGTAATTAAAAAACAAAAACAAACAACAAAAAAAAACAAACATTTTTTAAACGACATTCTTGAACTTATCTGTATTCTTCAAGTTACAGTAATACAGTATAATGTGATATCTTATGGTTTTATTATTTTCCATCATACATACTTCTTTTTCTAAGTTGAATCTGCAATATCCAAATGATAAACTCTTCTGTTACATCTATAATCTTGCATTATTTCACTTGAAATTATCATGACACTCCTTTGCCTAGCAAGTTGAAAAGTCCACTCTAATTTGTTTATTATTGTATTTGTCACTAATGTCAAGATGCTGTTGCAAAGCTTGTCATATTTAAAACTTTTTCTCAAAGAAGTGATTTTTCCTTCTCAACTACTCAAGATTTATTTTCCTTTAGCAACAAATTTTAATCCTTCTAGATGCAAACAGAGTAAGTAAAGTAGGAGAGTTTTTTCTCTGTTCTGGGGCTGGAATTTTTTAATTGGCATATTTTCATGCATAGAAAACCACTCAGCAGACTTTGGAAGCTCATAACATCTGTAGGCAGCACATCTTTTCCTCACAGATCCCAATATCAGACTGAAGGAACTATGTACTATGTATCTGATCTACAATCAGTACTGCACTCACAAGAAATATCCACACTCTGAAAGTGGACAGCCTATAAATGGAGATGAAGAACTTCAAAACGCATAGATAAGAACTGAAGGCTGAATCAGTGTAAAAACTCTTATTTCCCTGAGAAAATTAATGATTTTGTCTTCTAAACTACCTACACATTTCCATCTTTTTGGTAAGCTGCATAGTTTGGAGTATTCACCTTCTACCACCTTTGCCTACAAACATAACTTTATCCCAGTAACTTATACTGATAAATAACTGCTAACTGTACATCATGAGACACTTAAAAGTTTTCAGTCATACTGTATAAGTAAAACATCTGAGATACCTGTAATACCAGAAGACATTGAAAAGGAGTGAGAAGACAGGTGATTAGTTGAAACAAAGCAACCTGCAGATGAAAAATATCTTAACAGAACATCTTATTTAAAAACCACAAGCAGATTTCAAATAATCAGTTTTAAAAATAGACCTGGATTAGATAAATGAGCTAAATATTTCATTTTCCACAATTTGTAGTTGTTTTAAATATTTTGACATAGTTTTCAGTTCAGAATGATTCTTCTCTATTCCTATGATAATGGAAATTGTAATGAAATACTTCATCTTCCTTAGTAAGAAGGCTCATCTTGTCTGTCTAGCTTTTGATAAATAGCACACGTAGAGACTGGGAAAACTGAAATAACTAGCAGATAAATTTTGTTATAGCGTGAACCACTTATGAATCTCAGAACTAGACATTCTTATTAATATAGTTGTCAAAAGATCAGGTCATAGAAAAAACTTTTTCCAGTTTTCTTTTGCCTAGAACAGCAATTTTTCAGTATCTAATGTACGTTTCTTGGCATGGTACTCCTTCCACCCAAATTCTCAGCCCCAGCTTCAGTGATGTTTTTAAGCCAAATACAGATTCAACTGCTGAAGAGAAATTACTCCTCAAGATCAACCTAAACTTAAAAGTTACTTTTTTTATAGAGGTCTACAGAAGACATCTCTTGCCATATAGGATAAAAATCTCTTTAAGATGCATTTATTTCAGTCATACATTAAAGTAATTTTGTATATTTCTGACATAGTAATCCCTAGCAACACAGCAATATATTTTAACAGTAGCACCTTTCACATTTCTGTGTGTGATATGCATGCCTTATAATACCTGCAGTCTAGTTTTCATCAGTCTTATATTCTTGTAACACAAATATTAGTTCTTCTAATAGCATATTTTATGCGTTGTTTAATTATTAGAGAAACTACAATAGAACTGTAACTAAGCACATTAATAGAGGTAAGGAATGAAAAAGATTAAAAAAGAAACAGTCTGCAGGCTTCAGGGTTACTCTATTTATTTAGCAGAGATTCCCCTTTCCAATACTGTGGTCCACTTTGTGCTGGATCTGTTCTCATGAGAGATGACTAAAATGACAGTGAAAAGCAACTGAGGGCACATATCATAGATGAAAGAGTTGCATTTATGTCACCCCTTTCCAAGCCTGATTGAATTGGAAACACGGACAGCTTCTTTTCCAAGCAGATATTGCTAAACAAGTAAATTTTAAGTGATTGGCCTTATCTTCTTAAATATTTTATAGTAATATCTGTATACCTTCATGAGAGAGATACAACGCAGAGTAGAATAATTCTGGAAATTAATATAGAAATCTGTAATACAGTTGTTCTACTAAACAAAGGAATATGTATATAAAAAAGTTTATCTTTGATATCACCATATTTTTAGCTGCAAGGTTGATCTGATTGTTCAGTTTTTATTAAACATTCTTATTTTGTCCATACTAACCAAACCCAATGTTACACAGGGAATATTTGTTGTAAATGAACTCGAAAGACATCTTTTGGAACAACATCATTTAAAGAAGAATGAAAACAAAACTAGCTAAATTAAATTGCTGACATATTAATAAATAACAGGGACTGAAGACAATAAAAATTGCTTTTATTAAGACAAAAATGTTTTCTAATTTCTCAAATATTTTTTATAGTTAAAATATACCTAAATAAATGAAAGATACATAAAATATAGTGCTATATGTATAATATATAGTGCATGATATATGTGCATCTTTGACATGATAATATTAATACCTTTGTTTTCAACTTTTTTCATTCATCTCCTTGATGAAAAATTCTAGATGCTATAATTTACAATCCTAAGTCAAGATGATTTGTAGACTACTCTACATTTGTGGAAGCTACATTTCTCTTGCCTGTTTATCATAAAAAAATTGTTCTCATGAGAAAACCTGTTGCAACTTTAAATTTAGTCAAAGCCAGTTGTTAACCTGTGCTCTCTGGACACACAAAAAAGATGCTATGTTTGCACTGTGTTCAAAACATTGTTAAATGCCACTAATTGACAGTAATGATAATTGACTAACTTCTCCCTGAGTCCATAGCTAGAATGTACTTCTTTAAATCCCATGACCCACCTTATTCCTACGATATATAAAAAAATAATCAATGAGATTTCTTCATTTTTAAGTATTGCTTATTGTAAAGAACAGAAATGCCCATGAGAAAAGTAGAAAGAATAAGAAGAGATGGAATTTGTAACACAAAAAAAAACCCAAACAAACCTTTGATTAACTCATATTCACGTCATTGAATTGGTTCACTGAGAAAACTACAATACTAATGAATCTATCTACTCACAGTATCTTAAATTAGGATAGAAACACTTTGCAGTGAACAGCACTCACCACATTTTGTATCAGTTTGGCAAGGCAAATATGTTCACAAATCTATTATCAGAAAACCATCAGGATTTTGGTACCTTTACATAAACAAAATATGAAAGGAGGGACCTTGGATGTTGCAAAGTACAAATGATGAAAGTGCATGGCTATGATTCAGCTCAGAAGAGGCCATGTAATATTTAGACACAGGAATATTTATCATCAGATTTCCCAAGTGAACGCAAGTACCTATCCTTTACAGGTACGAAGTCTACTGTTAATGAGATTAGTAATGTATAAAAATCCTGTATATCTTACAATGGCTTGGATTGGAAGTGACTTCAAGGACCATAAAATTCTACCCCCTTGCCACAGACAGGGCTGCCAGCATCTAGATTAAGTACTCGATCAGGTTGGCCATAGCCGCATCCAACTTGACCTTGTATACATCCAGGAATGAGGCATTCAGAATCTCTCTGGGCAGCCTGTTCCAGTACCTTACCAGCCTCTCAGTGACAAACATCCCTCTGATATCCAAACTAGATCTACCTTCCTTTCATTTAAATCCATTCTCCCTTGTCCTATCACTACCTACATGTGTAGATTTCCCTCACGTTTATAAACTCCCTTTAAATCCTGAAAGGCCACAACAAAGTCTCCCTGCAGTCTGCCCTCTTCCAGGCTGAACAAGACCATTTCTTTTAGCCTATCTTCACAGGAAATCTGCTCCACTACTTCAATCATCTTCATGGCTCTCTTCTGGACCCACTCCAAGTCTTTCCTGTACTAGGGGCCCCAGGCTTGGATGAAACAGCGTGTATGGAGCCTCTTGAGAGCAGAATAGAGGGGGACAATCACTTCCTTCTCCCTGGAAGCCATCCCACTTCTGATGTAGCCCAGGATACCACTGGCCTTCTGGGCTGCAAGCGCACACTGCTGTGTCACATTTAAGCTTTCATCAGTGGGGACCCTCTCTGCAGGACTACTCTCAAGGATTTATTTCCCCAGTTTGCTTTTGTCCATTGGGTTAATGTTAGGTTTCTGTAATATCAGTCATACATTGTTTTACTATGTAAGAACTATTGCAGGAGAAGTTTGAGACAGTTGATTAGATGTCTACATTGTTTTAATTCTTCCCCTTTGCAAGTATAGATGCCCTTTCTTCATATAGATAATAATACTTACTTTATTACACTTTTCTCCGTTAGGTCTTTCCTCTAGAACTAGTGACGGCTTGGTTGTTTTTTATTCTTGAATGGCATGTCATCAATATTACTAGCATGGTTCTGATTTAATAAGTGAGGTCACATCAAGTACATTATATCCCCAAGGCAGCAAAATTTTAACAGCACCATAAATGTGTCAAGATGACAAAAACACCATAAGGTTGATATAAATTTCATATGAATTACCACTATTCTAGATTCCCACAGGTATCAGTAAAACTATTTTTTCTTTATTTTTTAACTTTTAACATCTTTCTGAGTAATGATATAGAAACATGCTTAAACTGTAGCATAGTGCATTCCAGTTTGTCCTAGAAAACATTAAATAAATTGATATCCACATTCTATAAAACATGCTGTTAACAGCTTCCTTTGTTTTGTTCGGCAACTGAAGTACACATTTAAGATACATAAACCATCTTTGCACAACACATAGATAAAAAATAGTTAAGTTCCGTGGTTATGGAAAACAGACAGATAAAAAAAAAGTTATATTTCACACTTCCAATATTATGTATTCAATACTTCTCCATCCCACCTCCTCTCAACTCACGCCCCTTCTCTCACAAAAACAAACAAAAAAACAAAAAAACAAGAAAAGATTTCTGAAAGCATATCTCTACCTGGCCAAGGCGGCTTTTTGCCCACAATATCTACCTAAAAATAAACTGTTCAAATAACAGTCAGAGAACTCTCTTATTAAAACTAAGAAATGGTATGGTATCCACTACTTTCTTCAGTTCGGCATCAATGCATTGGCTAAATAATTAATGTGGTGATTTAATCTGAAAAAATCATGACTGTACAGTGGTATAATTTGCATCCCAAATTTATGAACATGTTAAATATCTGTCCTCCTAATAAGAGAGCTCTGTACACTGATGAAACCCTGACCCTATGAATCAAGGATTTAGATTCTTACAGATATCAGTGGAATTTTTCTTTTAATGCAATGTAATGAATATTTAAACCAAACAGGGCCAAGTTTTATGTTAAATTAATTACCTAATACCATATACAAATATCAGAAAGGATTATAAACAATTCAAAAACATTTCCTACGCCCTTCACATGCTATCAAATTCTGTTCATATATTTGTTAATATAACCATGACATTTAGTAAACTGTGTTAACTATTCGTTGCTGTCAGGTAAGTTTGAAGAAATTTTCACTTTAAACAATAGAACATATGCTTACAGTGAGAACACTATCAAATTTCTTATTGTAAAAAAGTGGATACATCCCTGGGGTATAGTTAATTCCTGAGAAAACCTTTAACATTTAATTCAAGTATAGGATAGTGCTTCAAATTAATAGCACACTTTTGAACCAGAGAACACATAGAAAAATTTCTGCTGCACGTGTTTCAAACTAGCTACTGGATCATTCATATTTGAGAGCTGCCTGTCTTTCCTAAGTGAGCATCTTACACTATATTGTCAGCTGTTCATAAGCTACATATTATTGTATAAGTTGTGTATGCTATCGCAGATTTAAATGCATTGTGATGGACTGCAATTATGGAGTTTCAGTATACCTTCTGAATTAACAGTAAATCTTTAGATTTTATTAAATGATTTGATTATATAGGCAGACAGATGGCTTGGTTGTATGCAAATACATCTAATGCATATTTCAAAACATTATATGTTATTTAATATCAGTAACTAAAGAAATTTAAGTTATTCATTCCAAATTAGAGAAATTAAGTAAATTTGAGCTATGATAGCCTAATCATAGTAACATCATATTTAGCAAAGATTCATAATTACCTAGTCAGTAAGAATGCCTCATTTAAATGACTGGCAAAAAAAAAAAAGTCTAACACTAAATTAAATACTAAAATAATTGTTTAATGGTAGTCATCAAAATAACGCAACTGAAAAAAACCTGCAACTGAATTCTATCCACTTCAATAAGCAGGTAATCTCATGTTTATCAATACTGCTCATTTGTCTGCTTGTTTTTAAATCTTCAACTACTTTTTTTCCCCCCTCCAAAGTGTGCTCTTATCATAATATCTGTAAGCAATTTAGAAGAATGGTTGGAACAAAAAGGTGCTACTTCTATTACCTGAAGTGGTGGCAAAAAATATTACAGTGCAAGAGACAATTTCAAGAGATTTTGTAAATATGTAGGAATTAAACATTAAGCTGAGTATTTGGACCACTTAAGCTGACTGCTACAGACAGTGTCTAAATCACTTGAATGCTGAATTGCCCTGAGTGCAGCAATAGAACACCAAGTGCACATGAAATAGTAAGGGACACAATCCATATCAGCTTTAAATGTAAAATTCAAGGATATAAAAAGGACAAAATACAAGCTTGCATGGGAAAGCTGATGTTTACCTGATTGTTCATCTGATAATTGCACCTACTTACAGTAAGCACGTTTATCAGCTATTCAGAGATCAGTAGCCTACTCCAATCTAAAGAAAACTGTTTCTGTCTGTTACCACAGACCTACTGCAAAGATGCTTCAGCTCAGTATTATAATGCAGACCTACCAGCTAGTTTTTCCTAATATAGAATAGTTATTCTCAGAAGACAAAGATTACAAAGTGAGACGCTAAGAGCTACTTACAATAGAGTTTACTGCAGACTGTAAACTCAGATGAACAAATCTGCAGGATTTGACCCATATGACCAGTGATCTCATACTGGCATAATACTATCAGAATTACATAACATTTCAAACAAATGGTATTAAAATCAAGACTAAAAATGACTACCTTAGTTTATATTTGGATCAAATGTTCTGCTAAATAATTGTTAGTATGTTGATCGATATATCAAAACACTGAAGGATGAAGAAATGCAATACAAACTATAAGTTTGGAGACAATGATTAAAAAAAAAAAAGACAATTGAGTTACACGTAAGATTTTTCTTTCCATTCTCCATAGTGATGCATTAGACTACTTCATCAGAATATAACAGATCATTAAAAAGTTTTGTCAAAAGGAAAGGATGCCAGTTTTGCAGCTTAAAAAGACATAAACAAGACATTAGAAGTGGTCTGGTTAAATTTTCATATCCAGTAATACACTAAAACACAAAAGGAGAATCGCAGCTGAAGTACTTGGTGTCCAGTATGATCTGAGAACCTGCTTTCTAAATGAAAAACAGAAAAACAGTTACCTGCACACACTGATTGACTAGCGAAGATAAAAGAACACTGCAACACTGCTGATTTAAGAAGTAACTACTGTAAACCCTGTATTCAGGTTCTAACACATACTACTGAAATATGTCAGCTTAATTTGCAAAACCAGGCTCTTCAACCTGCACGTTTCCCAGCTTTGCTCATACATATAAACTGCTCTGAAGGCAGAACTTTACTTCTGCTTCAGACATCCCTATATCTTGTAACAAATTCAGTTTTTAATCAGGTTTTGTTTTTCTATATTATTGCTTAGGTTTTAGAAGTCATGTTAATTTCTGGTAGTGAATTAAATTCCAGTCATACTCAATTAAAAAAGTTCAAGACGTAGCTACTCTGTCAAACCTAACAGATGGCCCTCAGCTTGGCCAGACATGAGTTACCCCCCATGCTGCTTGCAAACAAGCAGAAGCTAGGGAAAAGTGCAGCAAGGGGGGAAATCTATGTGTATTGCCGTAGTGATGGAGGGAGAAAGAGCACAGAGCAATGGGAAAGCAGAACTCACTATACTTTGTGTTCAGGAAGCAGCACTCCAGCTACTGAAGTTTCTAAAATGGTACCATAATCTTGTGAACAAGCTAGGCAGGAAAATGATTGTTAGTTTTTAAAGAAAATAAAACAAAGCTAGATGCTATATGAAGGTACGGAAAAGAAAAATACTCATCTTATTAAAAGCATTCACCAGTGACACAAAACAAAACAACTCTTTCTCTGCATGCCTAAACAATGCTAAAATATCTTTACCTAAGCATTAAGAAACAAAAAAGCAGGTAGGAGACAAGAGTAATTATAATCACCTTTACTGTCACAATAAAAAAAAAATAAAAGAAAGACTTCCACTTAGGCAGAGAATAATTTCTAAAATGAATATGGAAGTTCCCAATTCAATTAAAAAAAAAAAAAAACTTTCAGAACCTGATTTTCCCTTTCTGTTACAATTAGATAACAGCAATGTCATAGAATGGCTTGCGTTTTAAGGGACCTCGAGGATCATCATGTTCCAAATCCCCTGAAACAGGCAGAGGTGACAGGCACTAGATCAAGTAGTAGAATATGGTTGCTGCAACTCAGGCTGCCTCCAATCTTAATGTCCTTCGTAATCTCCTCTACATTGGTGAGTACCAAATCCAGCAATGCTTCATCTTCAGTCTGTGCAACAGCTGATCTTTTTTTTAATTAATTAATTATTGTTAATGGACTCTCAGCAGATACACAGATGATTGAAATCTTCTATCAGGAGGAAAAACTGCAAGTCTTCTTGCAGCTAAAGAAGGAAGGTGTTGCCAACAGGCTCCTCATCAGATGGCCAGTAGTAGATCTCAGCAACCAGCTGTCCCTTATTGGTCCCATCCCTAATCTTAACCCACAGGCTCAGACTATTCCTGGCAGTTGTACACAGAAGGAGCTCCTTGAGGTCTATTTACTTTTCAACACAGAAGGCAACTCCTCCACTCTTCCTACCTTGCCTATCTCTTTTAAAAAGCTTAGAGCCCTCAGTGGTGGTAAGTAACTACATCATGTTTAGTTACTCCTGCAGATTTTTAGGCAGGGATAATAATAATGGTAAATGTAGTATTATTGTGCACTACCAAAGCAGTCCACTCATTTCCTTTAAATGCATGCATACAAAAAAAAAAAAAAAAAAAAAATTAGCTGCTACCATTAAGATTGGTATTCAGGATGACATTTTGTCATCCTGTCATCATGTCCATGATTCTGTTCATATTTCCAATCATAAAAGCATAGTTTGACAGTATAAAGTCAAAATAAGTTTTTTTCTGTCAGTCTTCTGGCAATTTTTCTCTTTCCTTGAATATAATATAACAGAAAAGTAGACAGGTCTTGCTACTGAAATAATCCCAAGTATACCTCTCTTCCTCTGCAAATACATCCATTTATCCCCTATAATCAATACAGGGGGTTGCACCAGCATTAATATAAATCGAGTACAGTGGATGTCACACCTCATACTAAGGGAGACATGCAGACATTTCAAAAATACATTTGTCTCTATTTGCAGAAATAGAATAATCATTACAAATATTAGTTTTTAAAACACTTTCTGAAACACTAGCCATAGAAATAAACTAAAACAAATAGCTCTTTCTTCCTGCCAAAAACATATCCCTGAAAGGAAGAAAAGGCAAGCAACCAGCTCCAAACTGCCCATAAAAGGATGATATTCACAACCAGGTTAAAAACAAAAAAAAATTGCTTAACCATTCCAAAGAATAATGCTTACTAAATACTCCAAAAAGGAAAAATATCCAGGCATAGATCCTTCCCATGTGGCAGCCAGTCCTTAAATGAGGCTTAGGAAGGGGTAAAACCTGGTGAACTGTTTTCACCTGTGCTCCCAGGGCTTGCTGTGTCCCTTCATCAGGTACTCCATCATTGTTTCAGGCTGTGACTTAGCAATTCCCATACACTGACTTTGCTACATTGTTTCACCTGTTTTCTTTCTTTTCTTTTTTTTTTTTCAGAACATTATATTGCATTTATATTATTTTAAATTCACACAGAAGAAGAGAAAAAAAGTAGCAATAATAGCTTATTATGAATACTTTTATGAAGCACTGAATTTGTTTGTTCAAAACCAAGAGCTAGTTTTAATTAAAAACTCTATAGACCAGATCACATGCAAGCCCAGTGGATTCTTCAGTCTATCCTTTTAAACATAGACATGTTTTTCAGGAGCATTATTTGGAAGTTATGTATACATAAGAACTATGCAATTACCTTTAAGTAATCAAATGCTTTGTTTCCAAGAAATTTAAATGCTGTTTTAATAATACCTTCAACAATGTCATCATATATTCTGCTTGAAAGTAAAGCAGAATTTAACAGATGTGCATAGAAAACCAACAGAATCAGTTTTCTTATGGATGTACTGCATGTAAGAAGAGTCTTTCACCATTTAGTGTCTAGGTGACCACAAGAATTTGTCAGGTAGTACTATTCCAATATTCCTAGATAGACTTAATGAATTTCATTCAAACTTTCACCAAAATGCTTTGACAATGTTCTATGAGTGGTTACACAAGAACATTTCAAGCATCTAATTTGACCAATTCAATTAACATTTCATCAAATGATATGAAGAGACATTTACCTAGACTGTGCAGTAATATTTACAGCAAATTCAAAGTAAAAAATCCTTACTCACTACTTGAATTACATCAGGCAATGCATACAGTTTCCATCTGGGAACAAAAATATAAGCCCAGACTGTAACTGATACCTGTGCCAAAGAATAGTTTACCATAAAACAACGTAGGAAGTCTGTCTCCTTTTACTGTTTCTTGATTAGATGCAAGACAATTTCTGCAAAGGGAATTCCTCCTTGACAGTATTCTTTTCTTCTTAAAGTACTTAATGAAAATGGGTTCTCCTTTTCCACTATAATTGGTGGTCAGTTTCCCTTTTTACATTTTGCTCAGAAAATTTAACCCAACATTTGAATCAAAATAATAGATTTCTACAATGTGAATGTAAGCCAAACTTGTGTTAAAATCTCCACAGTGTGCATTATTTGTTGTACAGTTAACAGATTTCTTTTAAGAATAAAATAAAGAATTATAATTCTTAAAGTTACATCCTTTGAAAAAAGAATTAAAAAAAAAAGTACAAGATTGAGGAAAACAGTCCATCAGAAAGGCCAAAAGTTTTTCAGCTATTCTAACTAAATTATCTGCCTAGCATATGATGTTTCCTGTCCCTGCACATCATAAGTTTTTTCTTCCTTTAACAAAATTACAAATCTTCTAGTATTTTATTGCAACAGTAAATACTAAAAGCACTACACTACTACAGGTAATCTAAGGCAAGCAGGTATTTTTCTTTACAAATGAGAGAGACAGCTTACAAAAAAAGCTACCTTACATAAGCTTATAGAAAAAGAATAAGCTAGGTTTACATCTCAGGAGTTTCTTTCAAGGTCTGCCAGTTGTATTTTCTCTTCTCGTTCCTTGCTTGTGTTCTCCAAACAACAGCTGCTTGGGCTAACCCATTTGAAAAGCTCATCTCAAGTTCTGGCAGAGGGCATACACAAACCTTAATACTGCATACTCGGTAAAAATTGGTCAAGGATTATTTTTAAATCATCCTTCCGATAAGCTAAATCTCTCCCTTACTTTCCACAGTTCCTGAGATCATGCATATCAGCATAACCTGAGACGTTCCTAAATTGCTGAAGAAATTTTGCTGTGCTGGGACTTGTATATGAAACCCATTTGTGAAGGCTGCTTTCTGAACAATTGAGTTCAAAATGTAGTCTGATATGCCTGAATGTGTTATCCTGCTGACTTAAGACCAGTGTTGAATTTTTAACTGCAGAGACAGCTCTATAGGCATGTCAGTAGCTTTTAAGCTAATTTTGAGACAAGATTACATTTTTCCTTCTAGTATACTGGTCTGTAGGGTACTTACAGTTTCAGTAGTCAATAAACTTCTCAGAATTACATGAATTACAGTCTGTTTTGGGACACTCACCTGCCTTGCTAAAGAGTGAACACAATGTGTGAAAGAGAGACAAGAATAAAACAGTAATTGATTCTTGCTAAGTAATTGATACTAAATAATAATATCTCATAAGTAATAATGTGAAAATTCCAGTGCTACTACTGCATTTCAAGAGTTAGGCAAAACTTTCATTTATTTGTGCCACAAGTGTGGACACTATTGCATTGTCTGCTCTACAATGTGCTGTTAATCACCAATTGTCAGTTGAACCATTTAGGATCCAGCACAACAGAAGTGAACTTCTCCAGGCTCTGGAACACATGTAGAAATGCATGCATGTACAAACACAACATCTAAATATTATATTTTTATGAATCAGGTCACTTTGATAGTGATAATTCTTCTTTCTTACTCCATAGAAAATATTTAAATAAGTTTTCTTTTAAAGGAAACTCTTTGTGAACAAGCTAGCTTATGCAAGAATGTTACTTAACTGACCCAGGTTGGAATGGCAATAAAGTTTGTAAGGGGAGAATATTTCACTAATTTGTTGACAAGGGAATCACACCTATTTTCAGCAGTGAGATCAAGGTTAGCTGCAGTTTAAATCAAAATGAGACAGGCTTTGATAATGAAAGTTGTATCAAACAAATATAATAAGCATACTTATTATAAGGCCTTCAATCTAAAAGTTTCTCAGGCACCTTCCAAAACATGAAACACAAATAGTTCATTAAAAAGATTAAGATCACTTTGATTTGCAAGCACATTTTGTTAAGTCAGTCCGTACTAAAAAAATCAGTAAAATGTTTTTCTTATATGTCTGAGTATCTGACACCAGTATGGATTATATTTTAAAACTTATAGCTGCTTATACCATTCAGTTCAATTCTCTATTTCATTTCCTCAAGCTTTCTGATAAGTTCTTTCATTCCAATAGTTTACTAATACTAGCTTATATCCAAATTCTAATTCCCATGTGACATCAGCAATATAAGGAAATTGAAAGCAGAGCACTGAAGGCCTTAAATTGTCTTTGGACCCAGCTACAAAAAAGATTTTGTAATTCTGCCCAGACGAGGGGTTCCTCAATATGTACCTGACATAAATCAAAATGACACTGTACTATGGAATTCTCCACTGATGTTAAAAATTAGATGGTCAACTCCCATCTTCATGACTTAAGTATTGTCTATGAATATCAAAACAATTTGAAAAATTCCACTGATTCCCAGAGGAAAAGTATGAATATTGACATTCTTGTCAATGAGATTATTGTTTTATCTGTCTATTAAATAGTGAAAAAATCTTCAAGCAGATTGGTTTTACCTCAGGTATGTATTCCAGTCATGGAGATCAAGGGTCTTTTATGCCTTGCAATACATCTCAGAATACACACACACAAAAAAATCACTTCTGGGTGTTCAGGATTTACTTCACATTTTAAGATGCTGAGTGATCTAAGATCATGTTGTTACTGTAGGAAGCAGCATAAGTGTAATCTTTGTGGATGTAGTCCAGCTTATCTAAAATTCACAGACTCCTGTGCTGCTCCATTGTTGCCATTGCAGCCCACAGACAGCATTTGTCATCAAGGCCCTGGCAAGTTTCTGCAGTTTCAAAGAACCTCGTACACATACCCATATATAAGCCAAGAGTTTCCAAGTTAGGTTTGGTTATGTCATATATTTAAATGCAATGCAATAATTCCTAAATTGTTTAGAATCATTCACAACTGATTTCCAGTCTGAAAGTATTTGTAATGACATGGCATACTGGATAACTTTATAAAGTAATTTTGAACACCAAAAGGTCATTTTGCATTGTTTTCATACAAAATTCATTCAAAACGTGCATTTTTATTTTCAAATTATTTTGGTTCCAATTGTGTTGTTTTTCTTTTCAGTAAGCTGGATTATAAAGAAATAAAAGTTTCAGTGATTTAAACACAAGTAAAAGGAGTAGAACTGAGCTACATTAATTCTAATTATTGGCAAATAGTTGAGTGTAGCAGTAGTAGACTGACGGAACACAACAGATTATTATTTATTTCTATTTTCCAGTTTCCAAGAGGCAATACTTTTGGGGGGAATTAGTTTGCTTTGCCTAGAAACTCCACAAAACTTAAAGAAACTAGTAGTTTTACTTGCCAGTAAAACTACTGCATCAGAACAAGTTTAAAATAATATGTTCATGGTAGGAAGATGGTATTTATTTTCTAGTGAGAAAACTTCAATAAAACCTTGTTGAATAAAGAGAAAAAAAACAAGTCACCTGTATATACGTTTATTAATAAACCAAAAATAATTAAGAACAATTTATAATTTTTGCTTATGGTACAAGAAAATATCTAAAGCTGTCATACAATCCTCAAGAGTTTTTGGGAGATTTTCAGTAATCAGAGGGAATTTCTGATATAGCAGTTAAAGGGTGTTGCCCTGAAGTAATAACTACTTTCTCTTCTGCTCTTGACTCCAGAATTACTGGTCTTGCACAGTCAGCTTGCTAGCTATAGAATTTAGTAAACTTTTGAAGTATATGGCAATTAAGGAGCAACTATGTCTACCACATCTCAGAATGCATCTCGGACTCTCTGACATTTGGGAATCTGAAATTATCTGAAAGATTCCCACATTCTTGAAAAATACGTTTGCATGTGGTAAGACTACGCAAAGAAACTAAAACTTACTCCTGTGTTCTTTGAAGAACTGCTTCCACTGAATTTTAATCTGAAATACAGACATCTGCTGAAAAGAAAATGCACTTTGCCCTGTCTAGCAAAAGAGCTCTTCACAAAAATGTATCGCCAGGCAAAACACAAGTGGAAAGTGTCATCCTTTCCTTTGTGGTTCCTGAACTATTTACTGCGTTATCATTTGTATCTCTAGATTAGATGTATTCTACACAAAATGTCTCCTAAAGAATTCCAGCTTGCATCAAGTAACAGCATTTTGGCTCATGATTTGTTTTTATGATGATTATTGATAATATTGATAATTCAGATAATATTAACATACTCTAATATTTTTTTTCAATAACCACAGCAGTGTTAATTGAACTAGACATAAAAACTAATGCAAAATACAACTGATATCAAGATCACTTGTGGACGTCTGTTCTAGACTTTCAACCAAACATATGATTTTTATTTGCTACAGAAAGCTTTTATACAAATATTATGTTACATAAATATCATTGAACCAATTAAGAATAGGAAGTAAACATGAATAAAACCATTTTTGCAAGGTTAGGTTTTGTTTTGAGGTCTTCTACTTTTATCTACTGTTCTTGGGTTGTTTTTTTTTCTTCTCCCATGAAAACGAATTTTCAGACTTCAGCAGGAAATAGTTTTCCCCCCTCCTGTAAATAACCCTTTTTCTTTCTGCCATACTGCAACACCAGATCTCCCTCACTTGACAAATGCTCTCCTCTAAGGGAAAAGAAAGAACTAGAACAAGTACATGTTTTTTTTTCTATATGACATCAACATTTTTTGTGGATACTTTCTTATGATTTATTTTCTATACAGATAAGACATGAGAGTTTGATTCAGTTTTTTTTAGGAATACAACACAGTGAAGCCAGTAAGTTTCACTGTGACATGTACAGTGGTTGTAGTAAAGCTATATATTACAGTAATGTAGAACAGTAATAGTCCGGGTGATTTGCCATTGCCTTTTATATCAGTGTAATTTTGTTTTGGGGAGGATAAAATGCAGGAGTTGGAAAAGCTGAATAAAGATGCTCAACTTCTCAGTACTTGGTTTTTTGAGGGTGCTGACATTCTCCATCCTTCTGAATCATGCTTACTGCTTGTGGGATGGTTGTATATGTTTATATGTACTATGAGAACCAATAAAATATATTTTAACATATTAGGTTATAGATTTTTGAAACAGAAACAACAGTAAAACTGTAAAGGAGACAGTGTTCTAATATATTTTATGGCATAAGATTTTTGCCCCGTATGATGAATGCCAAATTCTGGGTAATTGCAGGAGAGCATTTAGTACAGTTTATGACCTTTTTATTTCCATCTATATAATACCCAGCTGTACCTCAACATGCAGCAGCACTTGGACTATTGACATTTGGAGATGAGTTTCATAGTGCAGCAAGACTGAGGCTGCTCCAAGTGGGGGAAGACAGGAGCCAGAGGAGACTGTAGCGCAGGTGTTCTCCTCATCATCAAGGTCACATTCCCACTGGATCTAGATATGGCCATGTTAGTGGCACAGGGCCCATCCACATGCCCAGACAAGGTGGAGTAATGAATAAGATCCAGTGTCTGTCTATGGAGTTCCGTCACAAACAATAAGAGACATCCAAAAATAAGAGTGGACACAAAGCTACCTAAGAGGTGAGTCCATAGTTGAGATATGAAAAGCAGTCAGCAAGAAGGATCATCTGTGGCATAGCTCAGACAAAGACATGTATGCCCAGGACCTTAAACGGAGCTTCTTAAGGATGTGTAGATGGATGCCCCTGGTGAAGATGGTCAGAATAGTTGAGATTTAGTAGCATTCTCAAGACTCTGACAGCAGGACAGCACACAGTTAGGGTAATACCACTGCCTGAAGCTTAAAACAGTTTAATCTGTGTTTGCATACGTTAAATAATATCAGTAACTGTGAGGTGGCTTTTAGGAGACAATAAATAAATAAATAAATAATTGCTGAAAGCATCACTGAGGCGATTTTTTTTCCCCAGTAAGCATTTCTCATCAAGAAGAGGAAAAGGATATTTAGAAATCATAGAATCACTAACTTGGAAAAGACCTCTAAAATCACCTACTCCAAACATCTACCTACCAACAACACTGACCAAGATACCACGTTCCTTAGTAAAACACCTACATATCTGGACCACCTCCAGTGACAGTGACTCCCCGCTCCCTGGGCAGTCTGTTCCAGCACCTGGAGGAGAAGCTTTTCCTACTACCCCACCTGAACCTGGTGCTATTACCTCTCATTCTATTGCTAGTCACATGGGCGAAGATTGGGAGCTCTGAAAAAAAAAAAAAAAAAAATCAGACTAATCAATCACAGGAAGGTAGTTTTTAGGAGACTTTTTGATTTTTGAAAGAGTTGAAGTTGCTGTCTGTGTAGGATCTGACAGTGAAAGAAGTTACTGTGTCAACTTATCTTGCTTTGGGCTCAGAAGGGAACAAAATGTTAACAGCTTTCTGTAAAGGAAGGGATATTTTTCATGTTCAGTTTTACATGCTTTCTTAGCAAAAGATCAATAAAAATCCTTATGTAGACAAAACTACCATACCAAATATTATTTGTAATAATCACTGATATTTCAACACCAGATGCTTTGCAGCCCTCTTTAGTTTCCTGTACAAGTACTAAGGACACAAGCAGGAACCCAAAGAAGTGAATGCTATGATTGCCTTCAAATTATTTCAGAGGCTGAGCAATACACATCCAAGTGAAAGATTCTCTTCAGCTCCTATTCAATTAAAAACACACACAGTGTTCTGCTCTGCTAGTTCTCAGGTTCTAGCTACTTGTTTTCCTAGCTTAACACTGACAATACTTCAGGCTGATTAAGAGAATATATGTTCATATTAAACATTTGGAATAAACATTAGAATCCCTTGGGGGTTGTACTGGAGGCCAAATGGAAGATAGAACGTTCAGTTTCAAGTATGAACATGTATTTATTATTCTGCTCTACAAACTCCAGCCTAATTAGGCACACATGCAGTAAAAGCAGGAGGTGAAGTTTCTTAGTTATGAGCTTTTTAGTAGGCAATCTTTACTCAGAAAAGATACCTCCCCCCAAAAAACCACACAGAATAAGAAGAGTCTGACTACTCCGCAAACAGGGCAGATGTGCCAGTTTGGTCAGCATGATGCACCCAAGGCCACTCAGCTGAACAGCAGGGGACACATCAATTTTCACTTCTTTCCTAAAGTGTCCAGCTCAGCAAGACTGTTAAGTATATTTTAACTGTAATCTCACCATTAACTACCCACTCACTTGACATCTCCTACCGGTTTACATGTTAGACACATGGGAACAAAATGTAACATTGCACTTCACAAACAGAAATGATTCTGTCAGCTTATATTGCAACACATTTCCCAGTTTTGCTGCACATGGACTGAATTTTAAACATGTGCTACCAAAAAATGATTTTTGATAGAATAATAAGGCTTCAAATATTCAATAAACTTTTTAATCATATGGCAATACAAGGCTGTTAACTTAGAGTATGATACCATTACCTAAACACTTCAGGAGTAGTAATCTGGCCAGCACTCCAATGTAAATGCCTAAATTCCTGCATTCTCTACAAGTTGATTATATTTTCTGGGCTTAAATGTTGATCTTATTGAAACCTATCTCAACAGAAATTTCTGTTCAAACTCCTGGAATTAATAGGTAATAACTTGAATGAGATCTTATGTAAATCATATCATGCTCTTGGAGAAGAAATATCTTTTCTGGTAACAGAAGATTCTCAGATCCACCTATACACCTGCCCAGCTATCTGAGAGAGATTGAAGAGAAACAGAAAAATGACACGCCTCCAATTTTTATTCCCTGTTGACCAAGCTTTCATCTCCTTGGGCTTCAAAAGCCACAGTCCTGTCTATTTGCAAGGCTTGTGATTTCCTGCTGCCTTAGTCAGAAGTGGAGAAGGATAATTCTGTCCTCCTCCATCCACACGCCTATCTGGCTTCTCTGTAGCAACAGAGTATTGTCTTGTCTGCTGTTGGAACTGCAGAAGAACTAAGAGTAGTCACCCCTACTGATAACAGAGTAACTCAAAGTTCACAGTTAGGCTAAGCACAGAGTTGTTCAGAAGTCTTCAGTTTAGGCATCTTTGCGCAGATTTCTCACAAATCAAAAGGCATTACTTCACAGAAGCCATTTTTCTGTCAAGTTTTAAATTCTTGCTACAAGACAGAGATACTAGAATTACGCTTTACAGAGCAATAGTAAATAATGTAGTAATAATAAAACATACTGCACATAAAATATGAAATAAGAAACAGAGCTTCGGAAGTTTTCCTTACTGTACAAACAAAACATTTGCAGCTTGGTTTGGCTTTCACGCACAGATGAGCAAAACAGAGCTTAACATATCTAAAGTAGTAAAAACTTGGGGCAGATGCATATCGTGGAAGACATCAATCCAGTTGTTTATCATTTGGCAAAAATCACAAGTCACTAAAAAGTCTTATTACAGGAAATTGATGCTACTAGACTATTGCAGAGCTCACACTTCCAGTAACAACTGAGGTAGTTTTTCTTTCTTGTAATCACACCTAATTTACTTTATACATTTGGAAAAAATTAGTGTGTGAATTTCTGTCATGCTGGCTGCTACTTATCAGTTTAACAGAGAATGTAATCCTGACAGCATGCTGGAGGCTAGATGAAAGTTATCAACATTATGCCTTACATCCTTCCATGTGTAAGTTCTTCATGATAGCAAGACAGCAGTAGGAGACTGCTACTCTATTACTACTGATGCCATCTCTTCCCACTGCACACGTTGGAAGAGTGAAAGATAACAATAAGCTGAAAGTAGTAAAACATTTTTAGTCTCCGATTCTGATGGAATCCATCTAATCTGATAAGAAACTATGCTCACCAGACTTCTAGGTTTTAAATTCTTAGAACATAAGCCTACTACAGAATAGTTATCGGTTAAGTGGAGGTATAGCAGCCTTGGGATTAAAATTAAGTGTATCAGGGTTACTCTGAGAGTAATGCCTCTTATTTCATGATTCTGGCCCACAGCATTAGAGGCAGATGGTGGTGGTATGGCAGTACCACCAGTATTCCATTACATGTTGTTTTGACGTGACAGGTGGTAGCAGAAGGGCACTCTGGGACCTGCACATCAAAACTGGCAGGTTCAGTTCAGAAGAGCTTGGTGTTATTCTTAATCTGCTCTTATTATGAATACTCTATCCAGGGACAAAATATCAGTGGTAAAGTGCTACAGCAAAGAGGCAGAGTTTAGCAAATGCGGGATATAATCAGGACTACTAGGACAACACAATTTTGTTACAGAAGTCAAAACTGGAAGCACAGATAAAGCTATATTAAAACTAAGAGTTACCTTGTATTTTAACTTACATTTTCTTTTTAAAAATTTGACAGGGTAAAATAAGACAACCTTCTGGAGAATGCTTTCATAGCCACATTTGTATTGAAACTTCCTATTTTTTTTGTTTTGTTTGATTTGTTTTTGGTAAGACAATGCATTTGATTAGTACAGTTCTGAAGTCTGTCAGATAAAAAGCTGAATTTATATTCTTATGGAGTGTAATAAAGAATCAGTCCAATATTGAAAACACCAGTTCTAGGCAATTTTGACATTAATATTAAACACTGGTGTAAATAAGTAAAATTTTGGGCAAGATGTTCATGATCAGAATTAAAACAAACAAAAAAACTAACACATTGAGAGAATGTATTTTTAAACACTTTTTTTTCTTGCATATCGGCCTTACCCAGTGGGACTCTCCCATGCTCTGCTTTGAATCAAGTGTATCTTCACTGAATTACATTTCCATTATGCCAGTTTAATATCAAAGAGATTGATCTCCAGATTAAGAAGCATAAAGTTCATGCATATGTTTCCTACCTTGATTCATGAATTTTGTTTATTACATTAGCCTTTGCCTAGATGATTTCAGATGCACGTTGATGTCAAATGCCTTTCCAAAAGCCACTGTCATGAGAAATAAATACATTCAGAGTGATCGACTTGGGGGGAAAAAACATGAAGATAATAAGCAAGTCAGTAACACAATTTTATTTTCAGAGAAATGGCCTAAAACCTGTGGCTTGCTCTCACTAGTGACCACTAAATTTTATGATCCTTTTTTGAACTGGAAATAGAGTGCTTTTTTTTTTTTTTTCCTTCAAGTGATGTTGGAACTTCTGGGGTCCTGGGGCTAATACTGTAAGGATAGACAATGGTCTTTACATTTACTCCTCAGCAGGAACATTTCATAATACACTTTCTGGGAGCTGAAATACTTCTGAGGAAGATTCTTATCCAAAAATCAAGTTTCAGGGCTTCTGAAAGTTAAGATATTTGAAACACTGATAAGGGCTGATGAGGTCAGTATAACACGAGGGCCTGGGTTACCAGAAGATTAGAGATTTCAGACAACTCACAATGAATTAAAACTTACAGAGATGACTTCTCTTCCATTTAATCTCAGTGATACAGTAAGAAGAAATGCTCTAAAAGAATTTTTTCCTTGAGAACTTACATATAAGTGAGCAAGGCTTGCCTATACACAATATCCTTCAAAATGTACCAGTTAGCAAGTACTTTGATAGCCCTTTATCATCTACATAATTAAATCTCTCAATACAAAGAATTAAATGATGGCCATTTCTTCAACGTTTGTGAATTAACCCTGGCTTCTTCTGTGGAACACTAGGATATAGTGGCACACGTTAGTATAGTGAAAAATAACAGTATTTGTTAGATGTCAATGAGAATGAAGTAATAGGTCTTCAGAAGTCTTAGTTCCTGTTTCTGTCTTTTAACACATACTGTGAAGGAGAATTAGTTCTGCTTTGTTCTTTTTCATCATAGCCAAGTCTGTTACTGTTAACTGCCCTTGCTGTAATAGGGAAGATAACCAAGCAGGCATTTCACATGTTCTTAGGATGCTGCCAAATTATTCTTGTAGTAGAACAGCTGCAGCTTATACCAGTGATAGTCCTGAAGTGGGATCATCATACGCATTTGTCTGATGAATACTTGATGATATACTGAAAATACTCATTTGCAAATTCTTATGTAAATTATCTGAAGATAAAAATTGCACTTACCACTAAACCACAAGGGCCAGATTCCAGTATCATTACTAAATCGTCTTTCATTTTTATTATAATGATGAATAATAGAAAGCAGCAGCGGCACAGGTTTTGGGGAATCTGTTCTTTAACAAAGCTTGGAAACAGACATTTTTTGTAGATGTATTATGGAAAAATCTGAATGATGCCATGGTCCTCAAAACAACACTTAAGAATCCAATTAAGTTAAAATTGAATACTGAAGAAGAAACATTATACACCCTTCCCCTCCCCTCCCACCTCAAAATTGTTTTACCTTTCCCATGAAACAGAAAAATGGAATCCAATATGGAAATTCTCATATCCACCAAGGCACATAAGGTTGCTCCTTATCCCCAAACGTTGCCTTCCAGCATTTAGGCACTTAACCATAATTATTTACATTTGAAAACTGAAGTACTCAAAGATTGAGTGAAGCAGAAACTCCAACATAAGCAGATATGTTGATTACTCCTGCTCTTCAAGTTGATTTTAATGGCTACAACATGCAAGATAGACAGAAATTCCCCCTAGAGGGCTTGAGGTGCTTGGATTTAATTCTTAATTCCACTTGTTTCACAGCCTTTGGCAGAAACTGAAAGTGGTGAATGCCTTATGTATTCTTTTATTTTCTTTTTGAAAGTCTTCATTAATTAAAACACACAGAAAAACTGCTTACAACACAAATCAACGAAAAAAGATGTAGGCTCCAGAAATTGACATTTGTGTGTAGAAATCATTCAACTGAACATTCAAGAACAGTTTGTCTACTTTGCTGGGAAAGAAGCTGTTACAGAAGATGAAGTTCTTTCTCCTCATCTGACTACAGGCTGTGGCAGCTAACTGAGGACTATATCAGACATCCAGTTCTAGTGTGATGCCATGTTCATTCTTTGCTAGCTAGCAACAACACAGCTGTACCCTATCTGCAGAAAAACTTGTGTTTCAGTGAGGATGTCTACTGTAGTATGTTTTGGAACCTAACTACAGCTGCTAGCACACTCTGGTATGACAAAGCAGTACCTACTCAAAACACCTGCCTTTCTCTGCTCTTTAGTAACACCACATACTGTATAATGCATCAAAAAGCACAACAGTAACAGCAAAGCAGCAAGATCCCAAGACACAGTGAGGGAGGATCCACTCAAATGCAACATCAGTGGACAAAGTAATAAGGGGAAAAAAAGCTGCTTACCCTCAGAAGGCCACAGATATGCAGAAAACTCAAAAGAGCTATCCTTGCCTCCACTGTCAACCATTAAATGAGAGCTGGGAATGGGTGGATCCTGGCTTTACTCCTTCCTGGCACTCAGGTGCATTGCATGCACCTGAGCTCCCCTGGATTGGCCTTGCCTTCCTACCGGAAACACAATCACTGTTTCAAGCCATGACTTAGCTTTTACATTACAACTGTATTCTTACCTTGAACATCCACATGCGTATGACAGTATTCAATCTGATGTTCATTAATCACCTGTCAAAATTAAGGCAACAGTAAAAAACAAAAACAGTAGATGGTTTCAGCAATGGTAGGTCATTGGAGATATTACTTCCATGGTAAACTAGAAACTAGCAAGTGCATATCCCCTGATTACTACTTGCTTCCTTGTGTTTTGAACATTCTTCACAAATAGGGAAGTGGTGAGTCCAGTCTGTCACAAATTCTCAGTGG
Source organism: Odontophorus gujanensis (assembly GCA_013399175.1). NCBI lineage: Eukaryota > Metazoa > Chordata > Aves > Galliformes > Odontophoridae > Odontophorus > Odontophorus gujanensis. The sequence continues at coordinate 49,716 of VXAB01009398.1, read as the reverse complement.
CATATGCTTGCTTCTTGCCTAGTCCCAGGACAAACTCCTTCCCTGTCCTTGTAGGCATAAAGATTTCCACAATCATCTTCAACAGCTTGGATGACATAGAAATGGATGACTTCAAAATGACTAATTGTTAGTAATTTGTCTGTGAAAGTTTCTCACGTGCAACCATTAGAAAAAATCTGACAAATGGATCCTCTTGCACGTCTTGTTTCTAATGGATTCAGAATATTTTAGAAATAAACTGGCATTACATATACAAACAGAAATTTAAATTCTCTTTTTAACATCACCATTTGATACAGAATGATGGCGAATCTGCTTTGTAGGGTTTCTGAAGCTCAACCAGATCGTTAACTTCAGAGAAGTTATGGCTTGTCCCTCTACAGTCTTACCTGCATGTGGCCACAGATCAAAGCAGAGGGAAAAGTTATAGAGCCTGTTATGAGAATAACCTTGGAACAGGGTTTTACCTTCTATAATTCTCAACAGTTTTCACTGTCTGGTCAGTCTTTATAAGGAAAAGTTTTCCCTTCATGTTCTTTTAACAGCCTATGTATATTAATATAGTTTTTAAAAATATGATTATATTCTATTATAAATAATTATGAAAAATCTTATAACTTGATACAGGAATACATTCATTTGACAAATTAGAGTCTTTTGCTTAAACAGATGTTTTATATATTAAGTTGGAAACAACCCATACAGTAGATAATAAATAAATGTAGTCTAGAAGGATATATTTAACTAGACTTTTCAGAGAATAAAAAAAAAAAAAATTAAAAAAAAATTAAAAAAAAGGAAGTAGAAGCTTTTGAGATTTATCTAATTTTCAAAATTTTCAAAAAAGATTAAATTTCACCACATTTGGAAAAGCTGGTGCTAGTGCAATGCTTTGTCCATATAGCAGACGATCCTGAAACGACAGTCTGTCAGCTTTCACTCTGAACTCTTTCACTTATCATTTTCACACCAGTGATGATGATGATTCTTCAGTGCAATGGACAACTCAGTGAGGTTGGATGAAGTGAAATCAAAGAAGGAGGTATGCCTATTAAGAGATTAATCATTAAAAATGATTATAGATATTCTTAGTATGTAAATGTTTACACTTTCCTTTTTACCTATGTCAGTGCACATACACTTTCCACAGGACTTCTGTTCTCCTGATCTTTCTTGAACATCATCAGTTTTCACAAGAGGGTTTCATTGTTTTAGGACTGAGGCTATAAACTACATCTGGGGTTATGTGTATCATGTTTTTCCTCTTTGATCATCACAAGATTTCTTGTAATTTGACAGAAATTGGTGGGAATAAATTGCTTCAATATACAGCAATATCATGTTCCAAGATTATTTGGACACTTAAGCACATCTAAATTTGCATATTTGCAGGTATCTACTGCATTTTGGAGTCCCTTAGCTCAGTGGAAATTTGGCAGATAATTTAGAAAGGCATCTCTCATCTCAAAAATTCTGGCCAAAATTAAAAACACCAAAACAAAAGGAAGGTTGTTGTCTTCATTCTTCCATGACACTCATATTACATATCTGTCTGCAAGCAATCAAATAGGCATCAATCTTCCCTTCTTTGTTCCTTCTCACTTCCAGTGTTAAATGGCACTCTTCCCTAAGGAAATTATCAGCAGGTATACTGCTGGTTTTGAACTCTAGAAAAATCAGATGTGGTCTTTAAAAGACATAGATGTATTTCTTTAGCTGAGCTTGATGTACACTACTGTACTGAACCTCAATTTTTCAACTGAGCACTGCATTCAGAAATTGTAGATGGTTTCCCTTAGTAGTGACAGTGAAGTGGACAATTTAATGCTAGTTACTTGCCTAGAAAGCATCACACTGTTGCCAGAATATTCCAGAGTTAGGTAAAATCATTCCTTTTTTGAAGCAGGGCCACTTAGGTCAGGGTGGATAGTCTAGTTTCTGAAGTACCAGTCTGAGTCAGTAATCTGTGTTCTTTTCCAGGTGCTGTCCCAAGAAAATGAATTTTCCATTTTTCTTTTTAACCTTTGTAAAACTATATTTCTGCCTTCTTGTTTGTTTAGAGTCAAGGAGGAGAAACTATACTTCAGCTTCAAAATTTTTGCCAGCAGCCTTATTTTTACCAGCATTTTGGTTTGGGGTCTTTCACAATCTGATTTTTTTGCTTTTACAATTATTTCTACTTGTTTTGTTATTGCTGCTGCTGTTGTATTGTTGTTTGTGTACTGGATTGGTTTTTTCCTTGTTGCAATGAACGTATGATGAATTATCATGGCAAGTTGGAAAATATTTTTCATTTGTATATTACTCTAGATGACATATTAAAATCAAACTAATATGAGAGCTACATGAGCAGATATTAAAAATTTTGGTAAATGGTATCAAAGGTTTAAAAACAGTCAAGGAAACTGATCCAGAATATTCCTCTTCAAATGGTCTAATGACTGCTTTTTTTCCTGTGCTTGAAGGAAGCAACAACCTTCTGTACTATTTCTTAATAAGGAAAGAAAAATCTATGAAGGTTGTGTAATTAATTTATGAACCATGATGCAGCAAAGGACATTTGTCATGCAGTAAATTTTACCTTAATGCTGCCTGAGCATTTAAGATATAGATCACTTGCAATTGGATTGCACTGAGTTTCCAGAACAATGGAATCTATATCAAGCACAGTATTCCTTGATCTCTTTCAGAGGATACATAGATTCAAGATAAAGATACTAGAAGAATATTTATTAGGACTTCAAATAACAGAGACTGTGAATCATGGTAAAATGTCCTGATTGATCTTCAAAAACTTAAGTGCAGCAGCCATACTTTAAATAGGTCACTGAAAGCTGGCATGTGCTCCCTGCAGCCAGATTTTCAGAAGAGAATGTTGTGGTCTTATACATTCAAAAAAAA
>VXAB01009398.1:0-39104 GCA_013399175.1 Odontophorus gujanensis | reverse complement strand
TAGATTTTTTTCCTGATATTTTTTTTTTTCTTTTCCTTTTCTTTTTTTTTTTTTTTTTAAATTAGAAGCATGTCTACCTTTTGGTAGACCTTTTGGACATTAATATAAATTATGGAAAATACTGATTTCCCAAGAGCCTCCACAACTGTTGTCTTATAAAAATTCACCATTATAAGGATTGAGTCTTGTCATAGCTGTCTGGATGCTCATTCAGATTTCCTGGTATTTATCTATACACTGTAAATGTATAAGCCTTCAACTGCCATATTTTATCCAGAGCATTGTATTATTAGAGTCATGACTCAAACAGTTTTTGAGGCACTTCCTGTAACATTTTGAAAATCAGCCTAGATCCACTTTCAGCAATACTTATGTTAAAAATTGCTATATTCCAGGCACTGAAGAGATGCTGTGCAAAAAACATTAGCACTTAGTTCCTTATTAAATGAAAACATGTTACAGATAAAAACAGGGAGTAACACTGGGTACTATTTTTTTGGAGTCATGTACAGGCTAAGCAAATAAAGCTTTCAAAAACTGGATGTGAGAAGATCCAAGTGTTATTTTTCTGGTTGTTGTTTAGGTTGTTATTTGTTTTTAATTTATGTTGACTCATTTGATTTTGTAGGCACAGTGTCATGAGTCATGATTTTTAGCCATTAGCACCGTGGTAATCACCAAGTATTTCCTTTTGGCAGAAATGTGATTGTGAAGCCCAAACAGAGTTTCTCTACTGAACTCTTTTATTGAAGCTTAGGCAAAGACTGAGCTCACTTATTTTAAGTTCTGATCACTGGATGGTATGTTAGCTTTTCTATACACTAAAAAATTGATTTCAGCACTTACAGAGGATATCTAATTAAAGCTTTCATGGTAAGCATTGTGAGCAATTCCAGTGTTACGTTTGGTACTAGGAAAATGGGGGCAAGGATTAATGGATTTGTTGAAGGCTGGTGAATGAGCTAGAGATGAGGTTAGAATTTACTACTCTACATAATTCTTCTGTGCTCTTGGAACAATGCAGAAAAATCCTGAGGTGAAGATAGAGAGCCCCCACTCACTGAAGCAAATTTGAGACAGAATGAAAAGCATAAGCTACAGTTTTATTCATAGGAGAACCTGCCATAAAAACCTGATTCTTTCTGGTTTAGTAAGAAATTATGAAGTTAGTTGAGATTTGCATATATTGACAATGATGGCTAAGTTTTAGTGTTGAAAATTTGTTTTTGCTTCTGACTTCTGAGCACTTTGGGATTTTTGTTCTTTTACATTTAAGTAATGTATGTATGCAAAGTCATGTAAACAAAATGCATGTGTATGGACATAATTTAAAGGTATCTGACCACTTTATATTCCAGTCAGCAAAGAGATTGATTGCAAAAGCCAGTTTCCAGGAATTGCTGACTCCAGCATCTTTTCACTACTCTCTTAATCCAGCAATTCTGTTTTACTTCTAGCCCTTGAGGCTGATAAGGTGATATTTTGCCACTTCCCAGTCTCTACCTTATAAAGTGAAGCTTAGGAACTGTTGACTTAGAAATGATCCACTTTAGCAGAACAGTGCAAAGTACCTGGAAACAAGAAAGAAATTCCATAATTTAATCGAAGATTATTACCTCAGGTACAGCTACTAAGGATGAAGGACTGGCCAATTATTCAATGGATACAGATTTCACTGTGGGGTGACACTGAACTAAAAGAGGTGAGGTCTTGTTGAATATATCTTTTACAGTCTTATTTTTAGATATAACGATTCATATTGCTATTGGCTATCACTGCATAGCAATCAATTTCTTAAACATGAAAAAATGCTTAGCTTCTAGATCTTTAAATTCTTTGTGATCCTTGACCCACACAACAGATATTAAAGTATTCTGTATTAAAGTTCAACAATACTGAACAGATAGAAAGAACCAGGTTGAATAACAGAGATAATTCATTCTTCTCTGCACTGCAAATAAAATAGAGGAACACCTATCATCTCCTTTGTGGAGAAAATTGATGAACTTATTGTAGTTCTGCTCAGTCTGTAACATCTTCAATACTGGAAAAGCTAATATTTGGTTTACTTCAGTGTCTGGGGGGACCTCAGAAGAATTTAAAATTATTTTATTTATAATATCCCACAACAGCACTTACCTTCTGTAGGAATTAAATTCATATTATGCAAGTGAACACCATGGATGACTTTCCTCTGAAAAATCAAGGTCCTAACTATTTCTGTAGCTCTCAGGATTATTGTGACATCTGCAAACTCACTTCCTCACAGCCAGTGAGATCAGATAAAACCAAACTACTTGGCTGGCTTCTAGTACAATTCTTTTTAATTTAAGTAGATAATTTTACATTACTGCTGCTACTATTACTATGTTTAGTTAACTGCTGAATGAATATTTTCATTTGTCCCAATAACCTTAAAGAATTCATGGGGGAAAAGGTGGTTGTGTGTCTTTTAATACATGAATCAAGCAAGCATATCAAAATAATTGTGATTTATTTAAGTACATAATGAAGGGCAGAAAAGTGTTAATGTAATTTTATTCTTGGCACAGCTAATTGAGAGGACTTTCTGAGAATTTTGCCTTGATGCTATTGATTTTCTGATGTGACTTTCATTTTACAAATAATTCTGTACATTTCGGGTTTGCCTCCCAAATCTGTAAAAAATATGACCAATTTTCAACCCTTTCATTTAACAGATCAATAGCAAATCAATTTCCCTCCATTACTAAGTCAATAGCAAAACAATTTCTCTCAGTACTGAGGACTCATAAAATAAAAGAAGAAACCCAACCTTCCCTCACTCATTAGTTAGACTCCCCCACCAAAAAATAAAGCAATGCTCACAGGTCAGCACAGTGTAGACATTTATCCTAATTTACTCAGTCCACTGAGTCTTCCCTTTTTTCTTCTTGAAATAAAAGCCCAGGAAATATAATCTCTGCATTAGTTTTACTAGTCCACTAAAATGGGAACTGATATCTCTGTTCTGGTCCTTAATTGGCACTGGCTGCTCTCTTTTCTTTCTGAAGCTTTAAAATAGCAGCTGATTCAAAGGGAGGTACTAATTTCACTACTGTGTCTGCGAAATACAAATGAAAGCAAAAGAACATACAGTTTTTTTTTCCTTAAAAATAAAATGATGGTCTTAGGAATAATCCTTTGTTACTCTCAAATTAGTAGCAAACTGGTTTATATTTGCTGTAGTGCATCCGTGCTGGAAGTAATGGGAAATAAGAATTACTCCTACTTCTTGTAATTTCTGAAGTAATCATTACTGTGATCTGTGACAGACATCATTGTAACTTGTCTCAGTTAGTTGCTTTCTGGAAATCAGAGGCCATATCTGAGTAAATAGTAAGACCATTAAATGTAATTCCAGATATGTGCATTGCTCAAAGAGGGACACTTGGAAGGAAAAGGAAAACAGGCTTGCTTATAGGCTGATGTGTGATAAGCCTAACCTTCCTATTGTAGCTCCAAGGCCAGGAATACAGTGCAAATCACAGAGAAAACAGAGGGCTCTGCCCTCTGTTATTGACAGAAGGCTACAGAGGATTATGTCTGGAACAAGCTTGCACTTGTTATTCCAACAGCTGTAGCTGCACGGGTTTTTTTTTTATCCATTTTTCTATTGTCTATCTCATTCAGCAGTAGGCTTGCTTTCATTTCAATGTTTTATATGTTCAGTAACAGTTATGGTACCAAAGCATTTTTTTTTCCTAAGTCTTGCTCAGTGACAGAATGCCATTTCTGGGAGGAAGTTCCTTTTCTGGTCAAATTCTAAATGCCTTACCAGGGTAATTGTGCATGCACCAGTAATCTGTCTTTCTGCATTATTTTTTTCATTATTTATTTTAGACCATAATTACAGAGCTCCCATTACTCCTTTCTGTTAGTATTCCCCAGAAGCAATTGCCTTCCATTTATTTATTCATAGACAGCAAGTCCCATGTTTTATCACTTTGAACATGTACCTAAATATTTGCAGAGAGCTTGATTCTGCTCACATTTTTGTAAGAGTTTTATGGTTGGTTTCCAGTTCTTAACTAAAGGAAAATTTAAAACCCATTGAAAGCAACCAAACATTCTATTGGAAATGCAGCTACTTTGAGATTCTCATCTTTCCATTGACACCCACTGCCTACAGATACAGCTCTGAATTGATTATCTTCTTTTCTTTTTCTTTTAGTTTTAACCTTTGTGGAAGTCAACTCACTCTAATTTCATTGTCAATTTATATTATTATTAACTCTGGGAATCAATTAGATACTTTGATGAACTCATATTGGCGAATTATCAACTGCTGCTTTTTCTAAAAACAAATGCTTCTCTGACATCTCTTCTCCAATTTTCACAACTTAGGAAAAAAATAATAATCTAATTAAAGGAACAGTGCTATGGAGCACTGTTAAGTGTTCACACTGCAGTCATTGCAACCTTAAACTGACTTGTATGTACTTGCTTTAATGGTTACTCACCTGGTCAGGAAGAGTCAGGAAGTGTTTTTTCCATGGGCTGAGTTGTTCACTGAAATTGTTGTTTGTTCCAACTTTACTATTTAGCAACAGGACTAGAGGGAATGACCTCAAGTTATGCCAGGAGAGGATCAGGTTGGATATCAGGATGAAAAAGTGGTCAGGCACTGGAACAGGCTGCCCAGAGAGCTGGTGGAGTCACCATCCCCGGAAATGTTCAAGCAACATGTTGATGTGGTACTAAGGGACATGGTTTAGTGCGAAAATATTGGTGTGAGGCAGACCATTGCATGGTTTAATCCTGGAGATTTTTTCCAACGTTGGTGATTCTATGATTCTACAATTCTATGAACATGCACCTGATGTTCTGCAAATTTTTTTGAGTAAAGCAGCTTGTTCTTCATCCTTTTGAAAAGGAATAAACTGACTAACAAAAAAGCCTTTTCTCAATACAATCTTCATAAGTCATGAAGTTAGAGACAGATCATTTATGGATTCAAAATGAAGCAGACGAAAGAGAATGCGTTCTAAAAAAATGGAATGTAAATTTTTCAAGAATTACCTCAATTTATTTTTATTTGGAGATTTTTTACTCTCTGGAGTCTCTGTTGGTCTATAGAAACTTAGANACCAGCAATAATTCAACAAAAATTAAAATACATATTTAAGAGAAGCATTTGATTTTGAAGAAAATACACAGTGTGCATATTACCAAGGACAAAGGTGCCTTTGTAATGTATTGTAATTGGTCTTTGCATAATTTAAGCAACAGATGAGAGGCTAGCTTTGTTTGCTCTCATTAATTGGTGCTTTGTTTTTCGTGTTTTGTTTTTTTTCTTCACCTTTTTAAGAGGACTAAGTTGCAGCCATACATTCATTCTTGATGGATATCTCCTCTGGGAACAATGCATCTATTCTAAGAATTTTAGTTTTAAGTAGAATTACACTGCAGAGAGTACCTTGATTAAGATGAACTTTAATTAAGATAAATGATAGCTGCTTAGTCATCTGTTTGGCATGGCAAGACTTGTAACTTCAGACTAATGCTAGAAGTAATGAAAATTTTTCATTTTCTTAGTGAAAGCACAGATTAGACTTTGGCAGGACTGCTTCCCACCTGTCCTGATAAGTGTACACCTGTTAGAAAGCAGCAGTAAGCAATTTCATTTTACAGATTTTTCTGTTTAATGAAGTTGTGTTATCCTCCCAGTATTCTATAAGGATACTAGTCAGCAGTATCTGTTCCAGGAATAATAATATTTAATCAAGGTTAAGCTTAATTGCTACTGATGCAAATAGACCTCATTTCTTAATTCATAAAGGAGTTGGGTGGTGATTTTTGATTTCTTAGGGAAGATGATCCATTCAGAAATCAAGTTTAATTGATTAGTGGTGAAAACTAAAGACTGTGTACATTATTTAGGTGTGATATTTCTTCCTTGTTAGAAGTATTGAGCATATCAGTGTGAATAACAACACCTAGAGGTACAATTCTGGCTGTACATCCATAGCTGAGTTTGGATTTTGCGCAATGAGGAACACTGGAAAAGACCCAGTTCCTTAACATAGGTTTAGCACGAACTGTTTCCCTTCTGAGAATAATTTAAAATACCACTGTGTTACCAGTTTCTACAACAAAGCATTCTGAAGGTTCCACTTAAAGAATAATAGAAATGTGTAATCTAAATCTGTCCCAGCAGAATTTTGTCTGCGTTAAATAAAATCTTCATCCAAAATGTAAACTTTTCAGACCTTCCAAGACTATGGAGAAAGCTCTGCCCTTTTTCTGGTCTCTGGGTTTTTCAGTGGAGTTCCACCTTTCCCCCTCCTCAAACCCTTAGATGTTTTCAAGGGTGTGTACATGCAAAATGCAACTTCAAATGAGGAAAGCAGGATGCAGCTCTCTCCTAGAGGACACAGTACGAAGGTTCCATTTTCCTAGGTTTTCTACACTTCAGCCAGAAAAGTATCTAGGATAGATACAACAGTTTACACTATGATACAGACAAATCAATCGGTGAATATCTTTTCTGCTACAAGCTTACAATGCAATTATTACAGAAGAAGACCACTATTCCAATGGGTAATTCTTACCTTTCAAATGTATGATTAGACAAATCACTTAATGTGATTTGTCCTCATCCACCACATAAAGATCCTGCAATTGCACTCTTCAAGGTTTGATTGTAGTAAATCATTGAAACTGGTAAATGTCCTGTGAAAACACAGCATGGCACATCTTAATGTAGGGCTCAATTTAAAACAGTATTTGAAAAGTAGATTGTGGTATCAAAGGGGTAAAATAAAAGCTTTCTTCAGAAAGGCATGTTTCCTATTACTTCTAAGGATGTCACTACTTTTTCACTGTGGTAGTGTAGTTTGAACCATGCAACGAAACAAAAATTTTTGCTAGACTAAAGGTTTGCTGTTACAGTTGTAGTACTAAATTTTAATGGTAATGCTTTCTAAATGTGAGTACTCAAAGTAATATGTTATTAAAACATGTTATTAAAACAATATTATGAACAACATTTTACTCATTTTCGGTTTTATATTAAAATACCTTTTTTTTTTTTTTTTCCTCAACTTCAATAGGTTTTGAAAGAACAAGAAGTTCTTAGTTCATATTTTGTCATATATGTATGCTTGGCTAGGTAAGATTTTTTAAAGGATATTTTTTGCGCTACAGGATTGAGGTAGTTAAACAATTATTATTCACGTTACGTAACCTGTAAAATACTCTCAATAATATGTTCTGAAGTGTTAGAGAAAAAAATAGTCAAGTGAAATTAGCAATTGTGAAAGCACTCATGGTTAAAAAGCAAACAAGCAAACAATGAAACCAACCCCCCCCTCAAAACATATGAGCAAACAAACAAAAACAAATAAAACCCCAAACCCTGAACAGAAGCCATAATTTTATGAAAAATGCATTCTCTGAGAAATTCTACAACTGTATAATTTATTACTTGGTTTCACTATATACCATTTATTGCTAACTACTGTTTTGATAGAAGTATTTTTGACATCCAAACACATGGGTAAGGGAAAGAAATCATATCACTTGAAAAATTAAAAGCACCATTATTTTGAAATACTAGCAGAGAAGTGGAAACCATATATGAAAACTGTTCATTAATAAAAATATAATAGTAATAAATAAAAATATAATAATAATAAATGTGACCTCTTTTTCTTATGAAATAAAACCAATATTTTCAATGGATGCTTTATTCATTTGGAGTATATGCTAAATATTTACACAACATGATTTGTTTACAAAGTGAGACTGTACTGCAGAAGAATATGAAGAGAAAAGGAGAAAAAAACTATAAATATTTATTAACCTTTGATTTTGGTAAATACAAAGCAGCACACTGTGTGAGACTTGGCCTATGTTAATCTATTTATGTGAAAGAGGAACTCTATCTACAGGTTTATGCATTGCAAGACAGGAAGGGGAAATAGGGCAGTAAGAACATAAAAAAAGGCAGAAAATTTTAGTGAAGGTGTAAGGCTGTATGACATTGAATCAAAAAAAAATCTCAGAAAGAAGATATCCTGAACTTTAAACAAGCAAAACAAAATCAAAGAAAGAAAAAAAAAAAAGAAACCAACAACCCTGCTTCTTAATCTTTAGTAAATATCTGCAGCCTTCACCTTTCCTTACAGGGGGATTCTAATCTAGTGCAAAGTATAATTAGGTGTTTGATTGTAGCCTTAAGTACAAGCATCACTATTGCAGGAGGTGAGGCTTAACCTCTTTGTAGTGAAGAATCTTCTAGATGAGATGTGGCTTAAGAAGGTTCAAGACAGCTTCATTTTTCTTGTTCTTTCAGGTATTAAGAAATACATAAGTAAAATGACTTCTCACTGGATTGATAGGCAGATTTCAGCAATTCTGTTAGAGATCCTCATATGTTAGTCATAGGAGGACATATACATTGTTGTGTCTGGATAGATAATGTATATGTTCCATTCCAACAGATTAAAGAGCACTGAGTCCATGTAGATTTTTTGGTAGACTTTTTTTGTTTTTTTTTAATATTATCTACCATCTTGTATTAGTGGAAGCATATGAGTGAAAACATGTACTAACTGAGAAAAGCTTTGTACTTAGATCTTTCAACTTGGGAACAGAATAATGAAAAATCACTTTATAAACTTCAAGTATCCTCAAGACATAATGAAAATCTATTGTTCTTACTAAGCAGAACAAAGGAGCGTACCCATAGTACTAAAAAAACCACCACCAATGATTAAGTAGCTCAGTTTTAGAGAAATAAAACAAACTGCATGAGATCTCACCTGTATTTTCATTAGTGTCTGCACAGTCAAGTGCTAGAAGATATGTCTGGCTAATTCTTTTGACAACTCTCATGGGCTTTGAGTGACAATCATTAAACCATGGGCTACTTTCATTATCTTTCACAGTGTAGCAATGTTAATGAGGTTCAGTTATTGGTATGAACTGTCCTTTGGTTTAGAAATGTTGAGAGCATTACAGATGATAAGAACTACCTGACTGACTGACTACTGATAATGACTTTGTCAGTGTTGTGTTAAAACCTAATTTTCACTGTCTACTCCAAATTTATCCAATTGTCTTAATGTGTGATAGAACAGCAGCTGACATCTGTGGGTGCTTTGTTTCTCACAACCAGCCAACTATAATCAACTAAAAAAACATCTATCACTGTCACAGCACAGATTTAGCCATGGGTCACAGATTTGTGTAAACGAGGCAGAAAAGAATGAGAATAAATTAGTAAAAGCAGAACAGTATTCTTTGTGGGGTTTTTAGGTAACAAAATATTCAACCAAGCAAAAAACAAACATACTAACTAAAAATACAGTGAATAAGGCATCTTATAATGATGTCTTATCATTAAGTAGTTGTTCCAGCGCAAGTTAAAAAACTCAGTATCTATCTTATCAGACTAGCAAGAAGACACCCAACACTGATGACTCGAGCATCTGTCTGTTTGGATTTCATATAAAATTTCCATACAGGTTTAAATAAAATCAGGACAGTATGCTAGTCTATAGGACCGTACTCAGTAATATATCAAACTCTATTTCTTGTTATTTACATAATTTGCTCCAACCACATCAGTGTGAGCACATCCAGTGATTGGGCTCCAGAAACGTTCAGCAAGCACTGACAAATATCAGTGGGCGCATATTTTTTCCCCACATTCAATTTTTTTTCCTGAATTCAACTACACACCTTTGCTTCACATACACTTCCTTGCCAGATACCATTCTGTCTGACTGCCCCTTCTGCTGCCATCTGTCACATGGCAGCAACATATAATGGAATACTGGTGGGAAGGTTCAACCTCTACTACTGTATCACAAACATCTGTCTCTGATAGTATGAGGCAACATCATAAAATAGGAGGCATTACTTTCGGAACAACCTTCGTAGAGGTTGAATTATCATTCAGGTAGTTCTTTGAAGAACTTCAAAGAAGGTAGCATGGATATTTGTTTGCTTCTGTAATTGTTAATTGCTATCTGCATTATGGTTTGTTTTTCTACTTTTCATGGACAATCTAACATAACATAGCAAGGATTTGAGTCATGACAGGCAGGACAGTAGAATGCAGATTATTGAATTTGCTGTTTTGTTTTTTATTTATTTTGGGGGGAATGTTATTTCTGCAGCCAAATTAATGGTCTCTATACAGGGCTGCCTGTTATAAGTAAGGTAGTAATGAAGCTATAGTTAAAAAGAGTAAGAAGTTGAACCAAGCTTAGGATTGTACTGCCATAGCATCTGCTCAATAGACAGGAGTCCCAGGAGCCTTTACAGATTCACAGGTACAATCAAGTATCTCTGTCAATGCAATTACAGCATCAAGGCCACAGAGGTATAAGTTTAGCTATAACATTTTGGAAGAAACTAGAATTCTTGAAATATCCCTCTTCTGTTTATCTGATATAATTAAACAAAAAAAAGGCAGTGTATTTTATTTTTATCTGATCTTTTAAGAAATAAATGAGTGATGAATAACCAATTCATTCTTATTTATTCTAGTTGACTTGTAGTTATTCTCTCAAGTTTTACTGCATAATATACTGGCTGTTTGATTCAGAAGCAAAATCTTAACTCTCATAAGAAACCTTGAAGTCAATTTCAATATGGTGCTTCCGTACTCCTACGGAATGTGGTTTTGTCTTTTCCCACAAAAACATCTAGCTGTTCTAGAGCATAAAGCAGTGACTGTAGCAAAAGGTCAGGCTTCAAAGCAGTAAATGTAGGTGAACAGATTCCTGATTTTTTTCCAGACTATTGAGCCTCTTGGATTATTTTATTTTATTTTTCAAATACTGCCTGCTTGGGGGAACTTCAATGAACAGATTTCAAAATATCAATAGGTTTTGCAGCTTCAATGATTAAAAAGTACAATTTACATATTACTCTATTTAATATATAACATGATCCAGTTTTTAGAGTATTGAAATTTGATGCTTTTTTTTTTGCCTTTACAAAAACAACTGGAAATTCTCTTTTGTTACCACAAGTTTTTCTTCTTCATGAACAGTGCTAGGAAGAAACTAATGAGTTTCTTAGGAAAGGGACACAAACACAGTGTCCCTTACACATTAACTGTGCATAATCTATGTTACTACTTTCTGAATTGTCATTTGTGCCTTGAGTTGATGTTCTGTTTTCAATATAATCAATACATACAGTGCCCCCTACTAAAATTGTTTGAATTCTATGAAGTGTTCTGTGAGTAGACAGTTGAAAGCCTGGAGTATATAGCCATAAATTTTGTGAAATGCAAAGAAAACTCTTCCTGATTACTGTGGGTGATAAGACAATATTGTGATAACTGTTAGTAAATATTGGTTTTTAATTAACTCTGGCAAATTAATGCATGTAAGGAATACCTGGAAAAACAAAAGCTATGGTATGGCATCAGCATAATCTTTTCTTTTCATCAAAGGTATTTTTGAGAAAAAGATATCAACAGCAAATAATGCACACTGTTAACAAGGTACACATAACACCAGTAAAGAAGGAGATTTGTACTACAAAAAGCTTTAACCCTTTTAATTCAGCAGTACTTCCTTTCTTGCAGCAGTGTCTATAAATAAATATTTTTTTCACTAGATTTAGATTGGCAGCAAAGATTTATGTGAATTACTGCATCAGACATCTAATTAACACAGTCTTCATGGGCTTAATGAGCAGTGATAAATTTTTATCTTTTCTTTGGCACATTTTAATTAGTTGTTACTACAAGAGGAGTGACCTCAGAAGATTGTTGTCCCATGGATTCATCAGAAATTTGTATAATGTACATCTGTAAAGACAGAATAAATTTTTATGGAATTGAAAAAACAAAGTTGATTTGAACTATTGCATCAGTCATATAACATCCTTCTATAAAACTCAGGTAAACAGAACAGTGGGCATAAATATTTGATCTTACTCAGGTGATGATTCATAAATTAAATCTACTGTCTTTTGCTTGCCTGAGGAATAATAATGCATTGCAACTTACTTCATCTGTTCCTCACGACTGAAACATTGACTGCTGACACTCATCTTTAATGGCTTTATAAACTTACAGATCTGAATGCATGTGTTTGAAATATTTATTTATAAAGGTTCCAGCACTAAATAGTTGCTGAAGCAAAATTCAAACAACGGAAAAAACGAACCTGTATATGAGTACAAGGTGCTTTCCTTACTGATGTCTTCCTGCAAATGTAACAAAGAATAAAAATTCCTAACAGTTATGATTATTATTCCTTCACAGGGAGTTTTATATAGTCTCTGGGGAGAGATATGAAAGAACTGTCAATGAGATTAATGCAAACTTGCATTACCTAACACAGCATATGAAAGTAACTGAAAGGTTTGGCCATTAAAATAAATGTGTATTTCATAAAAACTGTAAAAATGAAACGCGCTAACATTTTATAAAACTCTCAGTTGTGATCTGTGCTTTGATTAAAAAGACAAGATTTCATAAAATGGGACTGCATACAGCATTTCTTTCCTGTAAAACTGATATTTCAACTCCTACATTAAAAGATGATACAGGAGGGTATGCTGAGACAGGGCTGAAAACATTCAAGACTCAAAGCTGCAAAGTACTACACTCACTGGGAGCTGATGGGAAGGCAAAACAGTAATATGAAGCTGCTGTTCTCCATGGCAGGAGGTATGATGTCTGTTCACAGAGAATGGGTCCCCCTGTAGTGCAAGCATCTCTGGCCTCTTTTTTTCCCCAAATCTGACAGCTACTATGCCACCAAGCAAAAAATCTGACGATAAAAAAGAGAGAACTTTGGGGTATTTTTTTTGTGAAAAAAGTAGCAAAAAATTTCAGATGTCAATGCAATGAGAAAAAAACAAAACAAAACACAGTCTCTTAAAGGTAAGTAAAATAAACACATTGTGAAATTCAGAACAACGCTTGAGAGTGTTTCCGCGATTTAGGCTCAAATTCTTCCTGGGACTGTCAGAAAAAGCGCTGAACAAATTCCTAGGCTCTGTATTAACACAGAACTTGGAATTCCTCTGCTGTCTGCTGCTATTTCATGCTGGCTCAACAGAGCTTTTGGCAGCAGCTACCAAATATATATATATACACACACACACATATTTGGTACAGCTTCTGAGAAAGCTCTTTAGTTGAACCTGTGTCTCATATGCGCAGCTTGTGAGTGGTAGGGTTGCAGTGGGAGCAGTAGGAATCTATTAGACTGTTTTTCCATGCCTGTGTCCTTTTGACTGTAGCTTATGATGGCTCGAAACTCTTATTTGATCTAAACCATGGTTTCAGTGAACTCAAGAATTATCACTGGACTAATCTGAGTTGAAATATATGACAGCAGCATTCAACAAATGACAACAGTAGAGACTAAAAGCTGAAATAGTGCTGTTAAAACATTTTTAAAAGATACTATCGAAATAAAGATGCTAGAAAAACACTAGCACTCAAGTCTCAGTTTGTTGTAGTGCCAACTTCTAATACACAATGTTAACTACCATTGCTGTCCACCATCATTTTCATTGTAAATTTGCTATTTCTTTTATGAAAAGGTAATTGCTCTCATTTGTTCTGTGTAATAATTGATAAAAAATAAAAAAAATATTTAGACAAAACATTTTTTATGACACCATTGAGCTCTGAAAGCTAAGTGTTCAGCATTTGTTCATGCAGGCAGGACAAACAGATCCCTTGATGAGAAAGCTACATTGGATCACCTGTGAAGCCATGTTTGCTTCCTATGGAACATTTGCTGTTGCAGAATATTTTACTCTGAAACTGGTTTATTATTATCAGAGTACTCCTTTGCCAAGGACTGTTAGATGGTCCATGAGAAGTGTGACCTTGTATTTTACCAATTTGCTTTCAGTCTCTTAAAACTATTTTCATAATCCGGATCATGTTAAACATAAACATAATGTAATTCCAAGATCTGTTTGCTCCCTTAGTAAATTTGATTAGTAGTCTTTCCTTTATGTCATTTTGTTTGTTTGTTTAGAAAACATAAGTAACTTTAGCTTTTACGTTATTAAAGACTGCTTTTTTCTTTAGCTGCACAATTCTATAAAATAGTAAATCAATAACATTTTTGATGCCACATTATAAAACTGAACTGCAAAGACCTAGAGAGCCTTAGCAGATGAACCACAGACATGTGAATACTGTTTCTGTGACTGAAAATTCACTTCTACCAGTAAGGCCTTTGAATACAAGGGAATGAGCCTTTAGTGTGTTGATTTGTTGAGCTGACTTTTTTTCATCAGGTGAATTCATCAGGAGCAAGAAGATGAAAAAAATATTATAAGAATCAAAATAAAATTATCCAGGCTGTGAGAATGAGATAGGTCCCAGAATAAGTATCTTTCCTCATGTACTACTGCGCATATCTTTTCCATTGCAATTTTTTCTTGTACCATCATCAAGAAGAAAAATATTTTCAACCTAAATTTTCTTCACTACAGAGATAATGAAAACTCTTTGCTCTCTATTTGGGGATGTAGTTCGACCTTTCTTGTAATCCTGTCAAAACTACTCTGTAAATGGAGAAGTAGCAGAGGAAATATATCACTGTCCCTACTAAATCTGCACAAACTACTTCAAAAAGATAATGATGACACACATTAATTCTGACAGGTATCATTTCCAAACAGTGCAACTTCCTTTTGGAGAAGTCTCTAGTAAGTTTATAGCACAATGCATTTTCTGCACAGCCTGCAATACTGTTTTCAACTCTGCATACACATTTAGCACATACAAGGGAACTGTTAAGTCATAACCAGAACCAGTGACTGAGCACCTGGTGAAGGGGCATGGCTACCCCTGGGAACACAGGTGCAATTGATTCATCTGTGCAACTAGGAGTGGACCCATGGTCTACCCCTCCCTAACCTCAACTAAGGGCTGGTAGCCGAGAGGGAAGCATCTCTATTTGGAGATCATCTCCCCTGGAACATTTAGCAAGCCTTGATCCTCAGAAAGTAGTAAGCTATTCCTTTCTTGTTGCACAATACCTTTCTTGAGTGACCTAAATACTGATCAAAGCCAATTATATCTACTGCTTCCTTTCCTTACACCATGAAAGCAAATACCTCTCCCATTATTCACATATCTTCCCTCCGATGAAGATAGAATTAAACAAGTATTAGCTCCAAAAAAGTTTTACAGCTTTGCAAAGAAAAGAGTAGAAACTGCATTTAGTGTATGCAACTCCTTTTCCATATAAATTATTTTAAATTGTTTTAAAAACAAATACGTTGATACAAGACTGCATGAAATAAATCTTTCCCCTTAAAAACGGTCCAAATCAGCCACACCACTGAAAACGGTGAAACAGTAAAGGGGATAGCAATATATTCTTTATAGAATTAGCACTCTATATGTACTATCACTACTGTATATTTATTGCACATTAAAAAGCTGTATAGGACTTTATTCTTAAAGGTTGAACCAACGCTCATTCAGAAGAGAAATAGACCAGAATAACTCATGTGACTGAAGAGTGCAATGTCTATTTTAATTCTTCCTGTGTGTTTTGTCTCATTATTATTAAATTCTCTTTTCTAAAAGGAGATTTCTTAATTATTTCAAATAATGATTATTTTACGCCATACTTAAGATCACTGCCTGGCATAATGGGATTTTCTACTTTCTCTTCCATATCTTTTTCATCTGCTATAATTAAAAAAAAAAGGGAAATAAGACAGGTGCGGGACTAGCTTATGTACAGGTAATATTGCTGTTAATGCTTAAAATCAAAAGAAAGGATCTTGGTCAAGTAGTGAAAATTCTGGTACATGTGACTTCTCAGAGATTTGTTATTTCAAAAACTTTTGTTGATAGTTTTTCCACCTAGCTTCCCAACTGAACAAACATGAATGCACAAAAACTCTCGCAATGAACTGAAACCACCCAGGAGTACATTTCATTGGAAGTAATTTGTATATTTTTTTCTAGTATTATATTAGGCATGAACTATAGTTATGTAAGTCCACAGCTCAGTTCTGTTTTTAAAAATTATGTCATCCCACCAAATTTTGACAGATGATAAAAATATAAGTTCAGGTACTGTCTTGAATAGTTATTCAGGAGCCTTGCCATCAAGGCAGTTGAGACCAAAAGTGCACCTGCTTTGCAT
The DNA here is from genome assembly GCA_013399175.1 of Odontophorus gujanensis. NCBI lineage: Eukaryota > Metazoa > Chordata > Aves > Galliformes > Odontophoridae > Odontophorus > Odontophorus gujanensis. Next base: position 22,974 of record VXAB01009398.1, on the reverse strand, counting down.
GGATCTGTCAGAGCTAAACGTGCTTTCTGAGTTACAGCAAAAGACTTTTTCAAAAGAGAAGAAAGAATTAGGTTCTTCAGAGGTAATAGTTGAAAAGATAATGCATAATATAATCATAAAAATCTTTCTAATACTAAATGAATGTAGTATACCATACAGGAAGTAATAAAACATGGATGCAGATTGACAGGGTAATAAATGAAATTTTAACCTTTAAAATATTTAATTGAACTACACTTTATCAAACTTTCCAAATGATGAATAACAATTTCCAGTGACTTTTTCAGACACTAGAACTACTTATATGCTTGAGGATTGTCTGCCAAAGAAAAATAAAAATCAGGTGATTAATGGTAGTATGTACTGTTCCTGTCCAAGATCAAAAAATATATATATACCTGGATTAGAAATACTCCCCTGTGTACACAAGGGAATAAAATCTTTATTTCTGTTTGAGTGCAAAATGAAAAAGGATCCTTTAAAAAAAATCATATGCTGAAATGAATACGTTATCGCATGATGTTCAGTGACTAAGTGCCATTCTCAGAAATCTTGACGACTTTTTTTCCATAAAAGTCAGCATTTGTCTCAGTAAGACATAATAAGGCAAGTAAGATACTAATAAGGCAAGTTCAGTATGTTATCAGAGAAAATAGCAAGTAGATGTGTTCTAAGGTATTTGCTTTGAAGTCTCTTCACCTACCAACGAGAACATCAGAATTGTGTAAGTACCAGCTTTGCGAATATTTTCCACCATTTTCATACAATTACACACTTTTCTTCTCGCAGAAATCAGGTAGCTACACAGAGTCTGAGCTAGTGATGAATGAGCTGCCAGACAAGCTACCACAAAGGCGATCTTCCCACACTCGTCTTTCTGAGCTATTCAATTTCCTTTGAATCTCTATTCAGAATGCTTTAAGTGTCAATGCTTGTAACCACTTCAGTTGCATTTGGGGTGCAGTACAACTGGAAATTATTTTTTCAGGTACTTCATAGCTAAATGTATTTTCAAGGAAGTAAGGGAGCCCAAACACCTTGGTTATATCCAATTTTCACTCACAAAAGCCTAAGCTTTCAATTTAGTGCAGAATTTATCCCTGGTGTACATTTATTTTCTTAATGTCCACATTCCTTTCATCTGTCCTAAGTAATCTGAAGACTGTGGGATAGTTTTCCATATCTAACAAGTTTTACTAGCTGAAAGCTTTTGAGATTCAGACCTTCCCTTTTATTTAATCCCATGTAACATTCCCTATCAACATACACAGAGCTGAAAGTTGTTTTGTTTGTTTCATGTAGTTGCTTATTTCTTTGCATAAAAAGGCCCTTCTTGTTCTCTTAAAACAGTTGCTCTCTGCAAGCAACCATTTAATTTCCACTACATAAAAACTGAAATGGAAAAGCATGTTCTCAGTGCAGTCTTACTGGCATCATATGGCGCAAGCATCACATGCTTGCTTGATGACATGCTAGGTCTGCTTTAATCAGACTTCATTTTCACACCTGCCTATCTGCTTCTGATTTTCTCTTCATTTTCAATATATAAAGATTGCAGTCCTAGTTCCTACTCTTCTGCAAAATAAATTTATATACAGTTATTTCATATCTTTAACAATTTACATATTTTCTCAGTTTAGTATCAAATTGTTTTACCTGTATTTCTAATGCATTTAGTACAAATTCTACTTTATGGTATTCTGTATTCCAACCTGCTAGTATCACCTATGAAATTCACTAGTATTTATATTAGTCATTAACAGAAAATTTGAATACAACTTAAGTTTCTACAGTTTTCTTACATTAAGTCTATTTTTTTTTTTGGTAGATTTTATTGTGAGAATCAATTTAGAAAAATAAATTGGCTATTGGAAGTTTTCTTTAAAACTGAAGAGAGTATCTATATACTTGCATGTACTTTCCCCTCATTTTTCTTGTTTCAAATTTGTCTACAGAATTTTTACCTGAATTTGATAGAAAAATTGGTAATTACAGTTTCACACTCAAGAAATTCTAGCTAGAAAAGAATTATTCCAGGTTGAAACATTCCAAGTTCCAAAATATCACTATTACAGATCCTTTAATAATAGCTTGAAAGTCACTTCTAATGTATGTTGATGATCAGTTATAGAATCACACTGACTAGTATCTACATCACAATGCCAGCAACATATATTTGATCTTCAAATGCTGTCCATCTTGAGCCTATGAGACTACTCATAAGACAGTTCCCTTTAGAAGGTATCTCCAGAGCTCTGTAGTCAATCTGCTGAAAGCAATATCTTCAAGGTGAAATCAACTTGCTTTCAGTTTTATACAGTTGGGTCTTGAAACCTTTGTGGATGGCAGCTGCATAGTTTGTGATCAACCACTAGGCATTTATCACAGTGGAAGCCAGACCAAAACTCTTATTTCAAATTAAGCCTTTATGGTACTTGGTAACCCCAAAACTGGATACAGTATTTTATATGTGGTCTAGAGGCAATAGAGTGCTTTTAAGACATCTTAGTTTTTTCATCCCACTGCTGAAGGTAATGGCTTCAGGACACTGCTTTCTTAATCCTCAGTAATTTGCAGATGTTCTTTCCTAGGGAGAAATCATGCTTCTAATTACACTCAGGAGATAGTGTGAATAACTGGAGGAGAAAGGCAAAGAGCACTCTCTCTACTGAATTCATTATGTTTAGCAGCAGTGTGCTGTATACAGGACTCTTCTCCTTTGACACAGCTCACTTGCTGGGGGGTGTCACACTGAATGATCTAAAATAGTCAATGCTCTTGAGTATCACACTCAAGAGACAGAGCATAGCAGAAATCATTATCAGGAAAAATCTGAACATATTAACAGAATTGTTAGCCTAGTTAGTGAGGAAAAAGAGCTATATTTTTCAGGATGATTAAAAGTGATAATAGGCTTTGGGTCCTGTAGGCCATTTGTATTTTGTCCCCCCTTAAACTTCTCCTGCCCCACAGAAGCAGCTTCCTACCTCTCTCTAAGCAAGCATGCTTCTTCTGAAAAGCAGATGTTCAAGATTCCCCCCCGGGGCAGCAGCTTACCAGCCCCACAGCAGATACCCTCCCCCTGTCTTACTCTTCACTATATTCAAATTACTTCCTCCCTTAAGAAAGGCCTGATACACGCATAGGTCTTTTTGCCCTTCCTCTACAACAGAAGTATGGCATTAGCAAGCCTCTCAGCACACTGTGATGTGGTAGGTACAGCAAAAGCTACTGGAACATCAGGTTCAAACTGGAAGGAAAAAAAAGTTTGAATGGAAAAATCTTCTAGGATTTCTGGTGAACCATGATGATTTCTCTCAAAGACAGGCATCTTAAATCGTTCAGCTCTTTTGCTGTGAACAGTTGGGAACTTTGAGATCTGAATGTACTTCATTCATCCCAAAGGAAGCATCTCTGCACAGCTTTAATAGAAAGCAGATGTTGTGCATGGTAGGGGGTCTTTCCTGCCTAAAATACAGCAGCTTCACAGCTGTGTCATGGCTCTTCAGAACTCTGCTAGCTGCTGTTCTGGTCCAGTGGACGTTAATGGACAGGCTGGCTGAGGTGACTGTTCAATGAAGTTTCTCTTCCTAACTAAATATCTCAGCCTTTTCAGCACTGAATAAATGGCCAAGGTTGGGGAGAGAAAGAATGGACTACTTAAGAGGGGATCCAGAGGCTAGAAACATGCTGGGAGCCACAGACAATGAAAACTGCTTTTTATAAAGAGTTTTCTGTCCTAGTTTATTTACTTAGTCAGAAATGATCACACACAAAAAAAAACACAATGAATTAAAACAACAATAAATATAATTAAACGTTTTTCTCCTGATATTATACCTTTCTGATTATTTTTCAGGTTTATTTTAAAGTGGATGCCATAGCTCTAAGAGTAAAAATGCATCACTGTACCTGATGCTTTTATGTATCTACTTTTAGTTATATGAGCACACACCAGAATGCATACATAAACCGAGGTTCTTATCTAGATTATTGATTAAGCATTTAAGTCTGCAGTATTGTAGTATTTGATTTCTCCTCAGAGAATGAGGAAAGATTACTAAAATTAATAAAGAGATAATGCATGTCTAGCCATTTTATCCACTTTGTCACACAACTTGAACATTCTGGATTTCATTTGAACTGGAACACGACAATGCTAAGAACTTGTGAAAATTCAGATGGGTTGTTGTTTCATTAAGAAAAAGTAAATTTGATCCTCCAGTGTTTCTACTGGATTTGAATCTGGAGTGATCACTCCATGCCTAAAATTGCATCGCTGCTCTAGGATATGAAAGTGCCCAATTTAAGTCCCTACTTCACGTGCTTCAGAGTAGAATTTCAAACTTGAGTTCCCTGTTATACTACTTCCTGCTTCTCCTTCAGAAGTAACCAGGAAATCCCAGAACTCTATGGGAAGTAACTGCTGCACAAGCTGTGCCTAGCAACAGTGCAGACAGCTCTGAATCATGATAAACACACATGAAAGTGCAGATTGATTTGACCTTGTTCAGTCCAAATGTAGGGAAACACAATAGCAAATAACTAGTTCTAAATTATCAAAAAAAAAAAACAAACAAATTGTCACAACCTTGTCAAAGACAGAATGAAAAATTTGCTTACCTGTCCCAAGATCCAGAACTCATCAAATACTACAAATTGAGCGATGCCAGGTAAAAATCCTTGCTTTGTGGCCGCCAGCCTTTAAATGATGCTTGGGGTGGGGATAACTTGGTTTAATTCCTTCCGGTTACGCAGGTGAATTGCTTTCACTTGTACTCTCAGGGCTGTCTGTGTCCCTTCACCAGGTGCTCAATCACTGGTTCAGGCCCTGACTTAGCAATTCCTATACACCAAGTACGGAAGAAGATGATGCTGTATATGCATACCTTAAGATCACAGGTTGGCTTCTTTGGGAGTAACTTTAGCTACTCATGATGAAGAAACAACCTTTTTTCCTACTTTATACTGTTATCAAATTAGTGAAATGTAAAAGTCACCTTGGAATTTTAATAAAAATACATATTATTCATTATTATTGGGCTTTCAATTTTATTTTTATATTTTTGGTAACTATTTTCTTCAGTTACTACAAAATACTCATTTTTTTCATGACAGACTACAGCAAATTTGTTTGTCATCCCAGGCTGGAATATAACCAGTCTCCCAGAAAAAAGCACAAATGAGGTACATTAGTGGGGTGGGAGTAGGGCTGGCACAAATGATAAGTTGTCCATGACTCGTTCTGTTTGTCCTCTCCCCAAGTGTCTTCAGTAAAAAGAAATACTGTTTACTTAATTTACACTATTGATTTTTTTAAAGAATCTTGTGTTCATTTTTTTTGTTGTTGTTGTTCGTTTGTTTTCTTTTCCTGTAGGGAATAAAGTTAGTTGTTTCAAACATTCCCTCACCCTGCTGGCCACACTTCTGTATACGCAGCCCAGAATATGGCTGGTATTCTGGGCTACAAGGGCACATTGCTGACTTATGTCCAGCTTGACATCAATCAGTACCCCCAAGTCATTTTCCGCAGAGCTGGAAAATGGAATGGAAGCACAAATTCCTGGTGTGTCAGCCACTCTTCTCAGCTTTGTATCATCAGCAAACTTGATGAGGGTGGGCTCTATTCCTTCATCCAGGCTGCTGATGAACATGCTGAACAAGACCGGTGCCAGTACTGACCTGTGGGGAACACCACTAGTTACAGGTCTCCAACCAGACTCTGCACCACTGATGTTAACTCTCTGAGCTGTGCCAGACAGCCAATCTCACTGTCCACTCATCATCCCACAGTTTCTAAGATTCATTACAAGGATTTTGTGGGGAGACAGTGTCAAGTGCTTTGCTGAAGTCAAGGTACACAAAAAAAAGAGAAAAAGAAAGCTAATGTGAGAAAGCTAATTATAGTTTTGCAGTTCTGATGAAATTTAGATCTATATGTTAGCACATTCTCTGTACAATCACAAATATTGTGATCTCTTTCAGGCATGAGACTTACATTAGTGGATCCTCCCACTGCTTTTTCATTACCCTCAAATCCTCCCAATATCATGTGCTGCTAAAGTGATTTCAGGAGTAGCATGGTAGCATTAGTCTGGAGAATCTTAAACAAGAATATTCAAGGCAGCTTATAGGTGTGTCCACATTAGTGTTTTGTATTAGAGTAAGAGATTCTTTACAATCATGCTTTGGCTCACCAGTATTTTTAGAGTGCTCTTACTCAATTATTTCCTGAGGACTGAATCAGTGAGAGAGGCTGTGCTGTAAGAGAGCAGCTAATGAGCTCTAACTCCTAAAGGGCAATTAGTTCACAGGATCAAACTGAAACTAGTCAAGAATAACTCTTTCAGATATATATAACATCGATTGCTCATCCTCTGCAACAAATAATTCACTGCACAGACTTCAGTCTTGTGCCATGTACTTGCTAAATGACACATAGCCTACATTCATCCTTCTTCCATTGTATTTTCTATTGCTCCAGCAACAGTGGAATTTTATGTCCTCTACTCCATGTGTGGACGAAAGGAACTGTAAAGGGACACAAAGCTTTTAAAGAGAAACAGCTATTTTTAAATGCACTTATCTCAGCTGGATTTAGCTTCAGAAGTATCAAGGACAACATAAGAGAGAGATAAAAATAGGGTAGGTATTTAAGACTTGATGCAGCTATTTTAATTCCAATATCTGATAAGGATGCAATGTCTGAACTGATTTCTTCACTTGGTAGTAAATGCACATTTAACTGATTTCAGCAGAGAATATATGACAAGTTCAGAGTTCAGCTTCTATTTAAAAGTCACTTTGTCTGAGAGTAAGGGAAACTCAAGTTTTCACCCCAGGTAAACAAGTGTATATTAGATTTTTTTTTCAACCTGACACTTTTATGCTAATTTTTCAAGGTGTGAAAATTTCAATAGGGAAGAACAAAAGTGTGATTTATTGACCGCAGCAGTATTTTTCAAATTATTGAAATGTTATTCCTTCCTCCATCCTTTCTCTGAACTTACTATGCCATGCCTTACTGAGGACTAAAGACCTAGGTTATGATGATCAGATCTAGGTTATGATAATCATATCCACCCAAATGTATAAATTTGTTTTATTATTTAGAAGACTGACGGGCATTAGAAGGTCTTGATATTCTTAAAAATAAACCTGCATGTGGTTTGAAGCTGCTTCCCCTATCTTTGGTAAAGACTAAGAAAGCAGAAAATCAAATATATTTGAAACTGACTCGCTGAATTTCTGTAGAAATTGTCAAGCCATTCATTGTATAATGGCAACACACAATTTAACAGAGGTTTCTAAGCTGATGACTTCTGCCTGTTCTCCTATCCTTATTGAGATCCATCTTTCTCTCTTTTTCTCTGGAAGCTGGCATACTGTGGTACTCCCTACAAATCATGCAAGAAAAACTGTTTACAGTTTTTGGTTCCTTGACTTTTCACTCAGTGGTCTTGTAATGTATTCCAGGCCTTGTTTCATGCCCCTTGCACTCCTCAATAACTCATGAATTCTGCTCAGGAGAGTTTTGTTTCACAGCTGAGAACATTTCTACACTTCTCATTTCATTGGTCAACTGCAGAAATGATCTGTATCTCCTGGAGTCCTTTCAGGCTTGTTTCACTGGTTTCGTATTTAGTGTTCCATAGATCTTTGACATTAACTTTATTAGGCTTGCTATCACCTATCTTAAAACTGTCAGAAGATTGCTTGATTAAAGCTCTTCAAAGTACCACCAGATAGTCAGAGGAAGATGAAGGAGGGAGAATGTAATCAGGATACAAGGCTACAAGAAATATTTATCCATATCTTATGCTTAATTTTGTATTAAAATATTATTGTGAAAAGTGTATGATATATTATTGTGAAAAATACTCCTTGATAATTGACTTCAAACATTTTGTAATGTTGAACTTATGTGACATTGATGTGGGTCTTGTTCAATATATGATATACGGCTAAGTAGCCATAACTTTCAGTGCTAATATTGCTTAGATCAAGAAATAAGCTTGAGTTAGAAAGAGGAAAATTACCACTGTTATGGAAAAAAAAAACTCCTGCTCTCCTGTTTTAAAATGTTGCAGATAATGACAGAAAACAATTGGTATTGGTTGTGGGGTATTGTTTCTGCATTTTTGGAGTTTCCTCCCTCTTTTTATTTTTGATTATAGGAATATTTTATAACCTTATAAAGTGCACATTTATACAAGCTTTCGAAGATGTAGCAAACAGCATGTTCACCCTCTGTGAAGAAAAACTTTGAAGGAAAATGGATGTCCACGCTGTTTACTATATACAATGCCAACTGCGTTGCAAATTAATGTACTGACTACTGCTGGGCAAAATGGTTCGCAGATTTTCAGTATGAATGTGAACTGTTGCCATAAATATAGATCTATAGATCAAACACTTGGCAGTTCTGATAACATTGAGAATGATGACATCCCTCCTCAAACAGAAGCAGTATTTTGCATGACCTTCCAGACACCTTTCTTGTGGATTAGCACAGACACAGTCTCTGGACTGATGATTCCAGGCACAAGCTCTGTAAGAAGGCAAAATATGTTTATTATTGGAGGGTAAAGGGGCATCTTTGCATCTTCACTGTAGCTTGTTTCTTTTCTACAGTATACTTTGTTTTCCTATCTTCCAGTTTCAGTTCTCAAAATTGCTCTGGGAAAAACAGATTTGACTAGCACATTAGTCACTGCAGCCTATGTAAACAGGTTCAGAAGCTGTGATGTTGATAACAAAGTTAGGTTTGACTGTGGGCCTAATTCTTCACTGCAGTAAAAACTCTCAGTTCCACTAAGATCTCAGGACACTCAACGTTTTTTATAAGGAATTCAATACCTTAATAATTAGAATAATAGAATCCTTAGATTTCTAATTCCACACGGCGTTCAATTGCACTGAAGAACTGCACTGAAGAACTAGGCCCACACTCAAACCTAATTTTATTACCAACGTCACAGCTTCTGAACCTGTTTACATAGGCTGCAGTGACTAATTAGTTTCTAGATGAATTTAAGTAACATGCATAGAAGAGGTAATTATGCTGAACAGGTATTAAAGAAATCTGTGACACTTCAAGATACAATCAAAGAGATGCTGTTATGGTTAGTTACTAACAATCGTGAAAAAAGAAAGCAACACAAGAGTGCTTTCACTCTATTACGTATTTTCTAATCAAATCAAGAACCTACATAACTTCAGATGAATTTCATAAGCATGTGGATGGAACATCATAAGAAAGAAATGAGAGAGAAAATTTTACAAATGATTGGTTGAATGAGAGTCAATCCAGCTCACTTCTGCCATGACTGAAGTGACTTTAGTACATGTAACCTACTTATAAATCCTTAGAATTGCAGAAGCATTATGAAAGGTTTTGGATGTGTAACTGATGCACTTAATGATATTAGAGAGAATAATTGAAAACTTTTCTTTTTGGAACTTACTGAATGAAATGGCTATCTGACACTTAACATATGATGTTTGAAGACATGTATAAAGAACTGCAGAGCAGAGTTCTTTGCTAAGAAATAGCTTTACCCTGAAAGTATGTGTGAAATTATAGTCTATCATTGGCACTGCTATTAATGTACTTATGAAATACAGTATTAACCCAATAATAAGTCTTGACATATGGTAATTCTTTTAGCATAATTTATTACTATTGGCAATGCCAAGGAGTATTCTGCTTTTCTTTCCATGACTGTTCCGAGCATTTTCCTGTAGCAATTTAAGCTCCAATTGCAACTTCAGATTTAAATATTAAACCACCATTTTCACAGTGATGAAAACTCTCTGTTGCTGGGATAGGAACTTTGCCAGCACCATGTAAACAGAGACTACACACATGGTTGAGTTGGGTTAGTTCAAGTTCTTCTTAGTCCCAAGAACAGGAGCTGAAAATCTTCAAATGTTTTTGCTGTTCACAGATATGTACAGACAATAATGGCTAAGAAAAGGACCTCAAAATAATTGAGTTCTGATTTCAAGAAAGTCATAAGAAGGACAAGTAGAATGGTAGTCTGTCAATCCACAGAATATTTTAATTGTTACTAATTTGAGAAGTAAAAGAAAAAAAGCAGGAAGAGTAGAAGTTTTAATTAGTGATCGCAACAGCTACTCAACTGGCATATGAGAGACTCAGTAGGATAATTCACATGATTAGAGTATTAATGAGCATAATTGCTCCAGAAACATCTGCGAGGGATGAAAATGAGAGAGAGTTTTTTGTGTTTCTTTTTTCGGAAGGCAGTTAGATCCAAAAAGAGAACTTACACGTTTTCTGGATAAGGATGAAATGATCAGCTGTAAACCAGCAATTAAGATGTGATTATTGGGGGAGATAAGACTTTTTCTTCCAGAATAAAGAGGAGAAGAAAAGAAAGTAAAAAAAAACCAAACCTCTGAACTTTCAACTCTATAGACAGTGGTAGTAGAAGTTGTTAGTAAATAGGTATGGCAAAGCCTGCATGAGAATGAACATGGAAACAGACTAAAGCCCCTAGGAAGGAAATAAAAAGTCTCCTACAAAATAATGAAAAAAAGTTCAAGAAAGTAGACTTAAATTCAGAGAACTGGTAGGAAAATAGGATGGAATGCAAGTCTAAGTAGAAAGGGTATTCGGATCAGAGCAGTTCTTATTCCTTAAATAGACTAAGTTATGCATGCATTTATTCTAGGGTATAGAAAGACCAAAAAATACAAGCAGGGATAAATTTGGTACTATAATGAAGGCTTTGATGATCTCAAACAATAGAGCATGTACAGAAAGTAGAAAATACATCAAACTACTAAAAACTTTAAAAATGACATTAAAATCTAGGCACAAAATCAAAGATGCCAAGGTGGAAAATTGAATACAGTTAGCAAAACATTATGAAGAGAAAAAAGAAAATACTGCATAAGTGAAATTCCTCCAGTTAGTGCTAAGAAAAAGATGAAGGAAAGATTAGATTTAAATCAATGGGAGGGAGAACCTACTGAAAAATAACAGCAGCAGCTCACATAAAATTTTTCCCTGTGATTATTTCATTAAAATTACTCTTGCTGTTGAAGGACTGACTAAAGTAACATCAAAATCTTGATGAACATAAGTCTGCACTATTTATTTATTTACTTTTAGTTTAGTTAAGTATATTTGTGCTTAAATTGTATTACATTTTTTAAGGCTTATGTGTAACCTCTTTTTATTTTCTCAGTGTGCGGAGATAAACTTCTCATATGGCTAATTGTTAACAATCAAAGTGGGAACATTTGGAAAAAATTGTTATTGTGAAGCAGATATCAACAGCATTAGTCATCTTCATAAATTTGTACATAATGAGTTCTTTCCCTTGAGATCTTGCTTTAATTTACAGTGTTACTATTCTCAGATGATTCTTTGTTATCTATTTAATCTTGGGTATGGATTCTACAAAGGTAATTTTTAAAAAATTACTTCAATTCTGACCTGCAAGTTGAATTGAAGAACTGTATCTTGATCAGAATATTATTCTCGTGCCATGTTCTGCCTTCTGCTGCTCCAGTTGCTTTAACAAATATTGTCTTCAGTGTCACTGATAGTTAATCACTGATGCAGAAGAAAATAGAACAAGGAGCACCATTTTTACTAAAAGAAGATCCAAGATCTGTTACCATTTTAAAATCTCAGGTTTATTAGATTTTTTTGTGTTCCAGCACTCAAAATAAGTCTCGTATGTCAGGCAACTTGTTCCTATGATTCTAGTACTGAAACAAACAAGAACAATAAGATACATTCTTTAAGACATTTTTTCAGCCTGTTATTCCAGCTGTAATAAATATCCAGATTACATAGGGCAGATCAGTTTTCTCTCTCATTCCTCATTCTCTTCTATTGCTGAGAAATTTGCTTCTGGATTAGTTATTAAGTTGCAGAGATTCCATCTCAGTTTCTCCTACTCTCTTGTTCTCTCTGTTGGTCTCTCTTGGCTACAGCATATTCCATTCAGTGACCTAAAAGGACATCATAGATGTGTTCTGAGATGCTACGGAGGAAAGCTGTCACTGACTAGTTTTCAGGAAAGAAGTAAGAGGACCTTGTCATTGGCAATTCTTTGTAGCAGCTTCTGTTTGGAGAAAAGTGAAATTGCAGATGAATGAACACTGGTACAGGGTGCCCAGAGAGGCTGTGGGCTTTTCCTCCTTGGAGATCTTTGAAACCTGCCTGGACATGGGCTTGGGCTCTCTGCTCTGAGTGGCCCTGCTGGTTCAGGGCTTGGAGCAGAAGGACTCAGAGGGCTCTGCCAGTATTAGGCATCCTGAGATCCTGAGAAACTGTCATACAAAAACGGTGCAAAAAAAACTCAGATAAAAAGGGATTCAGGAAACCTTACGTTTACCTTATGGGTAAGGTGATAAAGAGTTACTGCACATTTCTGAGCAGCCCTACAAAGAAGAGGTCCTAGTTGATGAAAAGCTGGATGGTGAGCCAGCATTTTGTGCATGCATTTCAGAAGGCCAACTGTATCCTAGGCTGCTTCAAAAGAGGGGTGGCCAGCAGGGAAAGGGTGGTGACTGTTCCCCTCTACTCCGCCCTTGTGAAGCCCCACCTGGAGTACTGCGTCCAAGCCTGGGGCCCCAGCACAAGAAGGATGTGGAGCTGTTGGTGTTGTTCTGGAGGAAGACCATGAAGATGATTAAAGGACTGGAGCATCTCACTTATGAAGAAAGGCTGAGGGAGATGGGTTTGATTAGCTTGAAGATGAGAAGGCTCCAGGAGACCTCACTGCAGCCTTCTAGTTCTTGAAGGAATCTTACAAGCAGGAGGGGGCCCAGCTTTTTAGACCACGTGATAATGACAGGACAAGGTGAAATGGTTTTAAACTAAAGGAGGGAAGATTAAAAGTCAGAGGAAAGGTTTTCACTGAAAGTGTGGTGAGGTGCTGGAACCTGATGAGATCCTGGGCATCCTGATCTAGTGGCTGGCAACCCTCTCCATGCCAGGGAGGTTGGAACTAGATGATTTTTAAGGTCCCCTCCAACCTAAGTCATTCTATGATTCTATGGTCATTATTCTAATGTAAAGTTGGCTTGTCTCTGAGAAGCTGTTTTGGCTTGTTTTTCTATGCCATATGTCACCCCATAGCTTTTTTTTGTTATCAGTTCTTTTACAAAGAGTGCAGTGATGTGAATTATCATCTTCAAATAGAATTATCTGTTACAAAAAGAACATTCTGAATAATGTACCTTTTGAATTCAAAATCCTTTGTATTTCTCTTGCTCCTTTGTCTGTACTAGGTATTTCATTTACAGTGGCTGTTGAAATAACATCCCTATTTAGCTTTTGTAAGGAAGTTCTTCTTACTCATAAGATTTTAGGCCACTAGATTCACATGCAGCACAAAATACAATATGGACAACTCACTTCTGTGAAGTGCCCTCACTCCTACATGTTGTCCATATATCCAGTTAATGAGTTTAAACTACTAAGTGTAGTTTGAGATTTCAGATATGTGTAGGAGTTTGTTATTTATAGAAAGAGTTCATAATCCTTCATTTACAGACAAGTTATTAATCCAGTACATCTATAGGAACACAGAAAGAATGTCCACGGATATTTTATAGAATCATAGAATCACCTAGGTCAGAAATACCTTCAAGGTCATCAAGTCCAATCATGCATATATTTTCAACCAATTGCCTACATGTTTGTAATATAGCTTTCACTTAGTATGAACATACAGTGAAAGGGTGATTATGTGCTTGCTCAAGGGAAACAAGTCCCAGTGAACTGTTAAAAACAAATGGTATACTTTTGTATTAGTTTGTCATAATGAAAATCAGCGATTTATGTTGCAGATATTGAACAAATCTAATTATGTTTTATAGCTGCTTTATCGTTTATGCCAGACATTTTTATTTCAAATTGATAGCAAGGAAATTTAATAATTGCTAATTATATTGGCTATTGTATTATGTAGATGATCAAGTTTACTTGACTGATTAAACTGTTGACAGAATACTAAGAATGTATCATTGAAAAGATCTTCTGTTTGCCATATATCTATCTCATACAGTTGTTTTGAGATATTCGATTTGTATTTGTGAATAACTTTTATATATATGAGAATGAAAGACTACTTAATTTTAAACTGCATAAAGAGTTCATATAAAAAATAGACTTGGAAAACAGACTTCTCTAACAGCTAGGTCTTGCTTCCTCCCTCATCCTTCAAAGCCATATTGTAGATTTTGTTCACTTCTGTAAAAGATAAAAGCTCTTCCGAAAGAGCTAGTTTTTCGCTTTCTGCTTTCACAGACATAACTGACAATCTCTTTTTGATATGTTTCTGTCCTCTGTGTCTCTTCATTCCTCAGCAATTCCTCTGAGTACAGACTGCTTGTAGTAATTTTCTTTTATTACCCTTTTCAGCTTCTTTGCCAGTTTACCTTCTATATCATATCAACATTATAACATTAATTTTCAAATTCAAACTCATTCCACTACTTATTTCTTAGTATATCATTTATTTAACTTTAAATCTCCTGTTGCTTTTTGTATTTCTTTTTTTTTTTTTTTCCCCTCTTTTTGCAACAATTCTTTTGCTGCTGCTGCATTATCTCATTACCCTTACCTATGTCCATAGGGATGTGGCCAGGGATAGATAAAGGAGAAGGATTAGTGTTTTTGAAATCACCTCTCCTCTTTGTTGAATCACATTATATGGAGACTGCTTGGAAACTAATGCCTCCTATTTTATGATGTTGCCCCACAACATCAGAGGTGGATGTTGGTGGTAAGGCAGTAGAGGTTGAACCTTCCCATCAATATTCAATTACATTTTGTTGCCACGTGATAGATGGTAGCAGAGGGGCAGACTAACGAAATGTGGAACAAAATGGAAGTGTGGATGCAACAAGGCTTTGTCACTGACTTCATCCATGCAGAAAGAAATGGCAGCCATTGACATTCCCTGATGCTGGCTGACTTTTATGGAGGCCAAACAATGGGTGTTAGCACAGTGCGGCACTGGATGATGAGTTTCAAAGTGGTGACAGCAACAGTTTAGATTTTTACAAGTATAGCATGGAGGCTTTTGTTCATCACTGGCCAAAATGCATAGCTAATGGTAGTGATTATTGGAAAATAATGTTCTGTAGCTGAGAATCTGTTCTATCAAGTAGTGTTATTGTACTCTTTGTTGTAGTTTCCAAGGACATAAATAGGAGACATTACTTTTGGAGCAACCAACATACTTATGTATTTACATAATTATCTGAGATGTCATATATAATGTAATACACCTATGTAATAAACATATGATAATTTATAAATTTATCAATTGGTTTAAAGGTAATTTTATATATGCAGCTCCTGAGAATGAGAACTATTAGTTTCACAATATGACAGGCAAAATCATAGTTACCTATAACCTCTGTGATCATTTGCCCAAGAATAAAATCATTGATAGACAGAAATGATAACTTAGACAGGTATTAAAATGGTGAAAAGTCCACAAAGGAATGGCAATTACTTCATATTCTCTGCCTAGTAAAATACAGCCTCACAACTTATTTGAGAATATTAACCAAGCAACTTTTAAGAAGGTTTAAAACTAAGAAATTAGTGCAGCAGTCTGTGAAAATGACTAGCTATTGAGCTGGAGAGTGAATATGATGCTGTAGCTATGTAATATGGAGGTGAGATGAATATGAGCAGACAGTACAAAACTTCAGTCTACGTTTCTTTAAGAGTAGATGAAAAACTTTCAGTATGCAATAGATAGCTACAAAACTGTTCTGTCTGGTATTTAACTAAACCTATTCTAGATCTCAGGAAGATAACTGAGTGATGATTTTATTTATAGTCACAGAAAAACAGTGGAGAAACACAAGTTCACAAAAGAAAAGCAGATGATAAGAACCATAGAGTGGATTTTACTACTGGTAAATTTGAAGTATAAGTTATCTAGGTATTTGTGGTGAGAATGATTTGATTCTGGAATGAATGTTGTTGTCAGTAATATTTTCAGTTCTCTCTCTATCACCTTATTTGATTAAGAAAAGAATAACAGAATCATTTTGATTGGAGAATTCTAAGATCATCGAGTCCAGCCATTAACTTAGCATTGCCAAATCTACCAGTAAACCTTGTCCCCAAACATCCCATCTACGTATCTTAAACACCTCCAGGGATGGTGACAACTTGGACAGTCTGTTAATAATGCTTCACAATACTCTGGGAATAAATTTTTCCTTATATCCAATCTAAACTTCTTGTGTTGCAATTTGAGGCCATTTCCCCTTGTGCTATTGTTCCCCCCCCTCTCTACAGCCTTCTCTGTGGTAGTTGTAGAGAGCAATAAGGTCTCCCTTGTTTTCCCAGCCATTCATCATAAACCTTACACTCCAGGCCCTTCACCAGCCTCATTTCCCTTCTCTGGACATGCTCCAGCACCTCAGTCTCTTTCTTGTAGTGAGAGGCCCAATACTGAACACAGTACTCAAGATGCAATCCCATCAGTGCTGTGTACAAGAGGATAACCACTGCCCTATTCCCACAGACCACACCATCCCTGATAGAATGCTGCTGGCCCCTTTGGCCACCTGAGAACACTGCTGGTTCATATTCAGCCAGCTGTCAACCTTCTCCTTTTCAACCAAGCATCTCTCCAGTCTCTCTTCCCCCAGCATGTCTGTAAAGAAGTTCCGAATCATTTACAATTAGACAAAAAAACCCTATAAAACAAACAAACAAACAAAAACCAACAAAAAAACAACCCAAGAAACAGAACAGCATAAAGACAGACTGAATTATACAGTGATTATTTTGGCTTTAAAAGATCTATTTTTTAAATAATAATTTTGACCTCACAGTAGTGTAACATATATTCATGGTTCAGAAAAAAAATAAAATTTCTTTTATCAAGTTTATAGATGTGACATGTTTCATTATTTACTGTCTCAGCTTAATTGGTAGAGATTATCACTTGTGTTCTGGCCTGTCTTGGTTTTGAAAGGGTTCAAAAATAGAAAGACAGATACAGAGTATTTTATAATATCATTCTAAAGGAAATTAATTCTTTCAACCCACATTCACTGCTACTAAGTTAGTATATATCAATTTTATATGATTGGTATCAGTTGTTCATACAGCAGAACTTATAAATGAAATCAGATAGCTTAACAAAAAATCATATTACTATTTCTTTGTATAAAATCAGCACCATGATCAATTCTCCAGCAACTCTGAACACATAGAGCAGTAACCACTTATGCCTTCAAGCAAACTGTCTATGCTAAATATCACTGAAATCAGACATTGATCTGTCTTGATTAAGCTAATACATTTCTCCACGTTCACTTCTTTCAAAGCACATAGGGCAGAAGCTCTCTGAACTTCACATTTTTGCTTCATAGTTGATGGCTTAGAACACCTAGAGAGTGGTTTAATTCCCTCTAATTTCTTATTAAATTCGACCGACTTCCACAGCTCCTCATTCCTGGAAAACTCCTTAACTACACCACTGATTAACCTGAAGTTAGTATCATAATCCTTTACAGAAAAATTGCTGAAGTCCTCTTGGAAGACATGAGGGTTATGGGAATCAGAACAAGTATAAAAGACTAGAAAAGTCTGTCCATCTTCTTTTTTGGTCAGTCAGACATTCCAAGGTAGAGGAGAGGTCTGAGATATTCGCCAGAAAAAAACCTGTTTATTAAATTCTATTCAAAATTGAATTTCTGAAGAATGTTCTTTTCCAAGGCAGAACCAGCCCAAAGTTTTAAAGACAGACTGCTGCTCTCAAATGCCCTTTAAGAGATTTTCTATATATTACACCTAAGCTATAGAACGCTTCTGTTGATAACAGTTCTGCATTTAAGGTGGTAGCTTAACCTATTGATTCAAGAGATACTCAGGGTTATCTCAAGACAAAATTGGTTTTGTAGTTTTGGGTTTATAAAGTCTAACAGAGAGAATTCGCTTGTGGAACTGGGATCCCAAATTTTACAAAAATGATTCCCAGTTACATGGCTCATGTAAGTAAATCAGAAATCAAAGTGGAAACTATGAAGTAGGTCTGAGAATAAATGTGATCCTTAATAAGGTGATAAAAGTCAAAGACAGCTTCCACCTAATGAGAGAAGGCCTAAGAAGAATACTGACTAATATGGGAGACAGGATACTCATTTCTCTTTTGTATATGGCCTAACCCACTCCTTTGTGACCCCGCTGTGACAGTAAGTAGAGGAATAACTTGCTGGAAGGTTTTGCATTTTTCACCGATACAGTGACCATGGTCCATTCTCACATGTAGACTTTATCTGCAACACTAGTATGCACAAGAATGTATTAAAAAGAATAGTGCATACTACTATTGTTTTAAAATATATTTGTCCTGGAATGAATAGATCAAATTCTGACTTTTATCAGTTACCTGGACTTGTATGTATTACTATCGGAATTTTGGCTGGCATTCAACATGTCATTGATTTCCACATGAAAGACTTGTTTTTCTCTAATAAAAAATGTGAGTTCTAAAAATGTACTACTGAAAGTAAAAAAATTCTTTTTTTTTTTTTTTGTATTTGAATAGCAGTCTGTACTGATCAACATTCATGCTGTTTTGGAATCTTTCAAGTGCCTGGTCCCTATGATTTTGTCACACAGAAATTACACTTTTCAGCACTACCATTCTTCTTGTAAAACTCTCTATTTTTCAACTTAATTTACTAAAAAAATATAAATAAAAAATCAATACTTCTCACTATGTTTCTTAGGATCCCAATATGCAGTACAAAAACTAGACAGAAAAAGAAAGCACATTTTTTAAAAACAGTTGGTGCTGATTTTGTTACTGCCATTTCTAACCCACTGGTTAAGTTTCATGTGCATTCTTCACTGAATATGTTTGGTTATTTTAAATCTAAGCATTGTAAAAGTAATATGCTGAATCTGGAAATCACCATGAAATTTATGGGGAAAAATTATACAAAATGAGTTGCTATACTTTAACATACAAGAGAGAGAGTCTGCAAGAGAAAAGTTATAATATAGAGAGATCACATAGCGCACATTTTCCATAATCATGTTTGTTTTTTTTTTGTAATATTATGAACAGATCATTTTGTATTGTATATGATGTATGTCATTAGACACCAATAAATCCACTTTTCACAAAAGCAACTTTACTTCTGCTGATGCAGTAAACAGAGAAGGTACTTCAAAGTCAGCAGAGTTGTATCAGAGATTAATCTGAGCAGCATATTGAGTAGCTATTCATTTTAACCTGACTTTTGAGAGAGAAAGAGATATAGTCACTGATCTAGAAATAAAATAAAAGAAGGTAGAAGTGACTCAAAAATAGTTTCAACTTTTGTTCAATTTTCATGTCAGTAAAGTACTGATGGACATTTCACAGGAACTTAACCAAAATATAAGACATTGTGTGCTTCCCTTTTGTGAGTGAAACTCACTAAATTCCTTTATTTGAAATCTAGCAGATACTATTTTTCAGAAGCCACGTATGTTTGCAGAAAAGAAGGAGATGGAAAATGCTGTTTTCTATAAGAATTGAGTATTAGGCTTTGGATGGAACAAGAAACATAAACCAACAAATTATTCTTATCATCTCTAATATAAAGAAATTAAATATCTATGTAGACTAGCCAGAGTTCATGGGCTTTATCTAATTTTCTGCAAATGAACAATAATACATTTTTCCAAGCAATAACTTATTGATATCTGAATGACATCTCTGGTGCATTTCATACCACGTCTGCCCATACACAAGAAAATAACATCCATCAGATCTATTATTTATTTTTAGTGAATCTAAGTCTTTTCAGTGAGTATTCTAACCATGAAGCATTCATAACATAATTACTTTTATATAGGCCAGATCATTTTTACTGTAAACTGACAAGAAATCAGTGTTCAAAAGTAAATTATCAAGATATTTTCTAATAAACAGTGCTGACCACTGGAGTTTCAGTTCAAGCAACATATGGTTAAGAAATTGTCCAATTGTTAGGGAAGGACATGTAAACTAAATGTTCTACACCACTGGGACCTGAGATCCCTTATGTTTACAAGGTTCCTTTTCTAAGGTTCAAAAATTACTCTTAAATTTTAAAATTCTTTCACCTATTCTCCTTTTTTTTTTTTTTTTTTTACCACCTTTACAATTATATAATAAATAGAATAAGTACTATCTTTCAGACCAGTATGATAATCAAGCAATTCTCCACTGAGCATAAAATTTTTCTGGAACATTATGATGAAATTTTATGTTATTTTATGTCTAGGAATTTTTTCATTTTCTAATATTTGAATATTCATACCGGACATTGATCCATTCTGCTTTTCCTAGATGTGTCATACAGTGTGAATAGTTCCCTTAAAAATTTTATAACAGAGGAAATTATGATGATGTGGAAAGGTTCATATAAACAATGGATAAAATGTTTAAACCAGCATTAATGTTATAGTCCTTTTACGTGTATTTCTCTTGCCATGTGTTGTATTTGTGTTCTTCAAAAAGGTATAGGTGCATAATGACAAGATTTTTTAACCTCATTTTCTATACAGCATGTACCTTTATTCATCCTTGTCATTTTATCATGTATTTTATAGTCTATTTAGAGTGAGCTGAGAGAAGGAAAAGAATATGTGATAAAATCTGTAGACAGCACAATTTCTGAAGTCAATTTCAGCTACAAAAGATTATGAGAAACAGTAGACCTATAGGTATTGACAGCTTCAAAAATGAGCTGAAACACCTTGGATGTAAGCATAACTGTAGATAGTTCATGAAAATGTCACTTCATTGCACAACAGTCAGAAAGCAAACGTAAGAGATGTGTAAAGAGATGAGATAAACGCATTAAAATGCCATTATATAAATTAATGAAATTGAAACTCTTGGAAAATTCTGTTCAGCTTGATTACCTGACCTCTAAATGGTAAAAGCAGAAATAGAATAGTTCCAAAAGAGGTCAATGATTCTGATTACCACATGGACAAATTCTCTTGTGAAGAGAAATTTTTAAAGAGACTACTATTCAGGTCTGAGACAAGAAAAAGAAGCCATCTACAGGGCTATAAGAACAAAACAAAACAGAAAAAAATGTCAGTCAATAGCTGTTATTATCATTAGAGAAGAGTAGGTGTCACATCTAAGGAGGAATCAAAACATGACTGATAAAATGAAATATTTTTTAATATACTGTATAGTTGATCCTTGGAACTTTAATTTTATTGTGAAATTCAAGTGCCTAGCAGGTAGCCATGAAGATTACATTATATTAAACATATTGGACAGATTTAGTTGTATTTATACATTAGCATAAAGAACCGATGGGACAGGAATCCTGTCTTGAACCAGGAGCAGGAATTGACGTTGTTTCCTTCATAGAACTGATATCAACCACTGTTGAAGAGAGGGATTGCAAACATCAAAAATTCTGCCACAGTGTACAGGCTGAAGTCACAATGACTTCAATTTAATAAGTGCTCTTATATCCTTTCCCCAAAGCCATAAAAATCTCAAAACAACTTTACAATAAGCAATGAAAACAAATGACAGCAGCCCTATAGAGCTAAAAGGCCTTTGCAGAGAATACATACTCAAGAGAACATACCTTACCATTTACCCCAGACCACTACAAACCTTGCCCTGTGGTCTGAATCCATTTTCTGCATGGACCACTGCAGGTACATTCTGAGAGTGTCCCTTCCACCTAGCTTCTTCCCAAAAAGCCTATCTCGGGCACAGTGACGCTGCTCTACTGCAGAGACTACAGGCTAGTAAGTGGGAAGGACTGGAAAAAAATTCAGAGTGCTTTTCTAATTCAAAGTAGGATATTATTTGAGACACCTCTTAAATCTATATGACCATCCAAAGAAAACCACCACAAAGTCCTACGACAAAGAGAATTTACTAGGTTGCAGGTCTGTGCAAAACAAGTTATCAGCTACCTTCCTGCAGGCCAGCCTGAGTGTGGAGAGCAGGAACAGGGTGGCAGGAGACATCCCCAGCACAAACCAGAACACTCAGCTACCTCCAATAGCATGAAGGGGAGACGTAACAGGTGATTCCAGAACAATACTGAAATCCTGGCATTAAAAACTCATTAACTGTCTTGCTCTTTCATTTCAGAAGAGTTTTGTGGATTTGCCTGTTTCCTCTCATCTCCCAGCTCTGGGGAGGCTGTCCTGAATCACAAGATTCCTCCACACCGAAGGGAGGACCTGAGATGATGCAGGAGCCCACCATTTCACAGATTGTGTTTGCCACAGACAGTCTAAGACAATTAGGCAGCCTACAAACTGCAGGCTGGGCTGGTTTGTGCAGGGACTGCCAACATTATAGAGGCTTTGGTCTCACACAGCTGCAAGCAGGAAGGTAAAAACCTCCTCATAAGGAGTATTAAAAGTTCTCCCTTCCTCCTAAAGGAGGAAGGGAGAACTTTTAATACTCCTTATGCATGTAGACAGATAGCAATGGAACAAAGAAACTGCACACAAAATCTTCAGTAAGAAAGATTCAGTCTCAAGTTTTCCCCTTTAATTTGTCAGCACTGCCAGTAGCAGCTGTACTTTCCTAGAGAGCTGGGAGATATCCCATCCCACATTTTACTCAATTCCAATTTTGACAGAAATCACATAGAAATTCTTTATTCATTTTGTACTTTGTTTTGAAAACTTACCCTATTCTAAACCTGAAATAGGTAGCGCTGTACACAAGCCGTAAATTTGTGAGATGTAACTGAAATTCCTGTATACAGTGAATATGTGCAGCACAATGACTAAATACCACATGAAGATAGATTTGAACACCACAGCATAATTTCAGCACTGTTCTTGGCCCATTGTTGTTCACCAGAACTGAGTAAGAGCTAAGGGAGGTGTTTCAAGCTAGGGCACTTCTGAGTTGGTCATGGGAGAAGGACTCTATTCTTCAACTTTCCCTGGTGTAATGCCAATGATCT
>VXAB01009397.1:198022-201901 GCA_013399175.1 Odontophorus gujanensis | reverse complement strand
ATATATATATATATTCTCACTATATACGAGTAAACTTATACTTTAAAAAGAAATAGAATGATCATAGGAAACTAGAGTAAATAGACCGTGTTTGACTGAAACTTCAGATTTCTGAAATAATTTTAAAATGCTGAGTAAAAAATATATATATCCTGAGAATACCTGTATTTATACTATCATCACATCAGAAAATAATAATTAAAAAAAAAAGTGGAAAATTATTTCATAGTCCCAGATGGAAAGCTCCATTTTGATAATGACAGGAAATCTCACTATCAATGGAAAGCAATGACATTCAAGGTCAAGCACAAATACAGTTTCTCAGCTGAGGTGCTGGATTAATGTTTCTCAGTATTTGGCACCCAAGGAAAATCAGCCTGATTTTCATGACTACACAGTGGAATCAGTATTCAGGAGACTTCATGTACACAACATGGATTTACATAGATTCTGGAACCCTGTTGTAAGAATCCAATGTGAAAAAAATTGATTTTATTTTGGGACCTTCTAGTGTTTATTCGTTTATTTATGTGGATTCTTACTGGTGGAGTTACCTGGAACAACTTAGCCACATCCTGACAATCACTCCTCTGCATTATATTTAAAGTAGCTTTTTTCAAACAAGAAGTCTTTCTTACATAACACTGTTGTGTTCAGCACTACATTGCAGTATAGTTTTTGAGAACCAAGAGGAATAATTTAAAAACACTAACTGAAGTGGAAATTTGTTAAAAATGAAAATTTTGTTTCAATTTTGATTCAAATTTGAACTTAAATACTTTCCTAACACTAATTTTGATTGGAAGTGATTAGTCTAGTCATCAGAGAATGCCAGGCAATCAAAAAGAAAGGAAGTGGTATTTGTGACCCTCATTTGGGAAAAGTAATTCAGACTCTAAATTATCTGTCTATTAAAATATGTTCCACACTATAAAAGGTTGAAAACCTACCATAAAACAAGAAAAAACAGGTTCAGTATGGGATAACTGACTTGCTATTAACCACGTTGTTTTTCTTTAAACAAATAAAAGACTTCAGTATCTAGTGCTGTCCAATATATACTTTCCATGAGTGTTACATTTCTGTAAAATAAGTCATTGTGAAACAAAAAAATAGCTGATCTGTGGGTAAGGAATATTTTCTAAAGGAAGTCAGTAAGACTTTTTATTAGATGTCTAGATACATGTACCTATAAGAGAGAGATGAAAAGTATTTGCATTTTTGAACTCTAAAACAAAGTTCCTAAGTTTGAAAAACATTTAAGACCTTTTTGTGGATTTATCAGTTCTTTGGTTTCATTCCCTCCTCCTCAGTCACCTTCGTGACTGCGGGAGAAATGCACTTAGTTCAATTTTAACCACTTCAAAAGTATATCTCTACTTTCAGATAGTTGTCTGATTTTCTTCCATATGAACATTTCCAAGAGACTTTCATGGTTTCTATTGAAGTATGAGATTAATCACCTTCCAAAGATGCTGCAGAAGCAACCTAGGTACTAAATTTTGTTCCATACCTCAGTTTTAGCTGAAGGTAAGTGAAATAAGTTTCAGTCTGTCTCAGGACATCTGTGAAAATAGATGAAGCATAGGTTGGGATTTCTAGAGAAAGACGTGCAGAAGCTGAAAGCAACATCTCAGAGGAGATTTTTATTTATTCCTCTGAGTAAGGGAAGTGTGACTGTAAAATGTAATACAACTTAAAGATTTCATCTTTGTATAGTATCCCTACTACATATATTTCAGTGTTGGGAAATAACAAGGATTACAGATTACAGAAGTCTAAAGCAGACCACTGAACATATGCCAGATTGGTATTGATATTCTTGGCAAACTCTAACATCTTGAAGAAATAAAAGGGAATAAAATCCAAAAGGTAGTATTGGCATTTTTTCATTCTTCCTTTCCAGAGAAAGATATATGTATATCAGAATTTATATTGTTTTAATATGTACTTGTTGCGTAACTTTCATTTTATACCCTTCTCTGCCTTTATATTCATTTCTATAAAACAGCAACTATTTAGTGCAACAAAAACACTTTTTTGTTACATAAATACCACAGAAAGAAAAGGGTGTAATAGCTGCTGAAATTCTGCAAATAATCTTGTGTGACTCCTATCATAAAGTGATGCATTAAATAGCTTTTTATGCTTTTCATGTGAAAGAAAAATTAACGTGTACTTTTGTAGCAATCAGCAGGCATGACAGTTTCTGTCCATGTAAACTCTCTACAGGAAGCAGAAGCTGTTTTAGGTTTGGTACTAAAGAAATACCAGGCTTGAGACTGTAACATGTTCAACAAAAATCTAATGTTTTCAGCAAGGCTGAATTTATGTGTTGTGACCTGGTACAAGATAGATCACTAATCCAAGACTCTGATACCCTATATTTGTGATCCAGTCTAAAGCATTCTTGTCACTTTCCAGGTGAGAAATAGGCTGTTACAACACTGAAGTTCTCACACCTTGCTCCGTTTTGGCTATATATATGGCAGAGTAGGGCTCTGAGTGAAACAAAGTCTTGAACACGCGTTATTTTCAATACAAATATTCACAGGACTTAAGTGAAAGATAATACCATCAATACTGAAACATTAACAACTTGTTTCCCACAGTGATTAACAGTTTGAAACAAAGGATTTCTTGCACATTGCCTTCATGTATTTATACTGTTTTGATTTTTTTTTTTTAATGATTGTTTGTGTTGTTTTGTTTTCAATGTTAAACATACAAGTTTATTCTTTAAAATGATTTCACGGGCTTGAATCTGCTGTACAGTATCTTTTTTAGCAGCATAAATTGAAAAAGAAGAGTATTGCCCTTAACTTGAAAGATACTATTTTTCCTCATTTGGGTCACCAATTTAATATGATTTAACATTAAGCTTTCTGAATTTTATGATCCATTGTAAGAGTCTCCTTTTGCAAAGAAAGGTAACTCTATCTGGCATTCACAACCCAGTAGGACTCCAGCATTTTAGAAAGCAATGACTCCTAAGAGCTTAGTTTTTCAACAGCAAGTAGAATACAGGCTAATTGCAACAAAGCCCCTCAGTTTAGTAAAACTTGAATCTCCTGACCGGTCAGACAAATCCATTAGGATTTTATTGGGTCCTAAAAAGAGTTATGTGATTCCCTAGGATCCAATCCTTGTCAATCAGGCATGGTAAATTGGATTCTTGAATAGGGAAATCCCTAAGGGAGAGAAGATGTTATCTAGATCAGATGCAGTGATTTTTCGACTCTGTGCTCACTAGGTTCTGTTCTCTCTTTAGTGAACCAATAAAACCATAATAAGTATTGATTAACCCATTACTGAGCATTATCCACTGGCTTCTGCCTGACTGTATTTAAACACAACACAGTGCTTCTCTGCTGCCATTGTACAGCTGTTTGCCTTTACGTTGGCAGCCTTGGTAAGCTCATTAAAGGTTTACTCAGTTTTCAAAACATCTTCAGTCACTTTCAGATGCACTATTTAAAAAAAAAAAAAAAGTCTTGAAAACAGCTTTATTTTCCAGAAAAGATTGGAGAAAGGAAATAATAATCAACATTCTTATTTCTTGAAGCATGTTTAAAAGTTGTCATGTTTGCCCTTAAAAAAATCAGATGTTTTAAAATTAAAATGTTATAAAGCATTCACACAATCTTTCAGAAGGAATATTTGTCATTAGGAATGGCACAAATTGTGGCTTTTTGATAGCTTCTATAATTGTGAGCAATATGTGACAGCTGTGTATCTTTCATTTGCATCCACCTGATTTCATTAGCTGTTGAATGTGTCATAATACTCTAGACAGTTTACTACAGTCTGTCTAGAGCTATGAAATTCTAGTGGTGGGTATGTAAGGCTTGCCTAAAAATGGACTGCTCATCCATGCAC
>VXAB01009397.1:143022-195522 GCA_013399175.1 Odontophorus gujanensis | reverse complement strand
CTCTCTGGCACAACTCCAGCACAGGGCTACAATGGTGATCAAGGGAGTGAAAGATCCTTATATAAGGAGTTGCTTAGTGTGCTGGGGCTGTTCAGCTCAGAAGCAAGAATACACAGGGAAAGCCTATGAATAAGTACAAATGCTTAATGGGAGGGAATTAAAAATAAGGAATTCAATAGAGTCCTGAGAAAACAACAGGCTCTGGAATAAGCTGCCCAGAGTTGTGGAGTCACCGTCTGTAGAGATGTTTGTTTAAGAGAGTCAAATACTGAAGAACTCACAGTCTTATTCCAAACAGGTCATTAGATCATTAAGTTAGGTACTCAGGTTTGTTCTCATTGCTAAAAAATAGTACAAGCAAAGGTACTGCCTCAGTATCTGGAGCCATGAAAAGCAGAGGATCTTGTAGCAGTTCAGGGGGCCCAAAGAGTGCAGTGGAAAATAAATTTCTCATCTCTGAAGGGAGATAAGTACAACTGTTCTTGCTGCCTGCAGGATGGTAAAGTAATCCTGAACAAAGGGCTACAACTTAGAATCACTACTGTGGAAAAGAGATTATAGAAGCTGGTCACTAGAGTCTGATGACTGAATATACTTAGGTGGCTAGAGATGCAAAAAAGTTAATGCTTACTACAATGCAGGTACGTGACTAAGTTGAAAAACTAAATCTAGAGTGGTGGAAGGAGATGAAGGAGAGTGGTTTGGCATGAAGAGATCTGGCCATACTGCATTTTTTCAGTTCCTTTCTCTTCTTGCTCTATTTCCCACACTTTTCCTTGGAAAGTAAGAGCATCAACAGTAGGCATGAAACTGTAGTTGACTGAAAGGAGTAAGCCTTCAACACTAAGCCACAATGAGAACCAGGGAAAATGATTCTTCATCTTTGTTATTTTGCTACCGGGCAGTTCCATCTCCTGTATTTCCAGAATATAATAGTGATGCTGATCCAAGCCATCTCACCATCTCATGTGAAAGGGAGAGCAAATCTTACCTGCTCATACAACAGCAGCATTCAATACTATTTTCCAGCTGTATGGCAATTATAAAATTCATTTATTTCCCTTGTGTTGTGTGGATAATATCTTTTAAAGTTTTTTACTTCCACTGAATATGTATATTTTGGATTTATTTGCCTGTAACAGTCCTGCTTTATACACTCAATTCAAATTTTGATTCTTCTTTCAGTACAACAAAGTCTCGCATGCTCAGTTTTATGTTTTATGTTTGACTTTAGGTAGCATGATGTTAAAAGCAACTGCCAAACTGAATTGTTTATTACTATTTCTACATACGTAATTAATATTTTAAATGCATGAATATCTCCTAAAACGCCACGGTGCTCTCTCTGGAACATTTAATGTAGTAATTCCTTTACTTCCATCTCTAATTTTGATGAAGATCTTTATTTAGAGGTTATTTTCTATTCTCTTTCCATTTCACCAGTATGTGTTCATGCTCATTTGGGCTTTTGGTTATGCACACACATGTATATTCAATGTTTGTTGCATTTTTTTTTTTCACTACAAAACTGTCTAAATCAGAAAAAAACAAAACAAAACAAAACAAAACTACAACAACAATAAAACCGCTATACTTAATATTTGTAAAAATAAAGTATCTGTTATGTTAGTGGGACAACCAAAACTAGACACCATACTCTTATTTCCTATGTTTCTGTTTTTTCTTGCTTCTGCAACAAATACGATGCTGTTGTTTTTTTTTTTTTCTAGATTTCTATAGTAACTCAAAAAAAAAAACAAACAAAAACAGGTTCAATTAGACTATTTTATACTTAATGCTTACTTATCTAAAGCTTTTACACTATCAACAGAAGGTTACATAATGCTGGTATTCTAGCTGGTGTATATGTGTGTATTTGTGTAAATGAAAACTATTAGAAGTATGGCACATTACTAAGCATAATACATCCCAAAGATTCACTATATATCTTTTTTTTTTTAAAAAGGACACGCCTTCTAAACATCATTTTCTTTTCCAAGGAATGTTGGAAATGTTGTGTCAACAAGTTGTCTAATGAGATTACTTTTCCAAATCCAAATACATCCAGAAAGTGGAAGAGAAGAACCATAGAAAAATCAATGAAACAACTGAATATTATTTTTTTAATCTTCACAAAATCATAAAATATAAGGCTGATTCAAGGCTCACAAAAACAATATAGTTGACATAAACAAACTATTCTCACGATTACAAGTTTTAAAGATGTAGGGCTTACATGTAGATACTACCTATTAGGTAATCAATTAATCTCCCTATCATGACTTTTTAGTGATTTATCTGGTCTAGTTTAAGTGTCTTAATGGATGATACATTCAAACCTTTTTTTTTTTTTTCTTCGCAAAAGACGAAAGGAAAAACTATTCAGGTAGAGCTTTGAATAATTCCAGCAAAACTCAGGGAAATATATCAGTCCCTCTGTGTAAAATTTAATTGTCTCATTTGAATCAAATTTAAAACAAGAAAGTTAGCATGCCCTGAAAAGTAAAGATACAGAAACATCCTAACAGAAACACAGAATTCATATTCACAGACTACTGTGAAGTTGACAAAAATAAACAAAAATAAACAAACAACAACAACAACATAACCTACAAATATGCATAGTGTGCCACAACAAAGAATTGCCAACTATTTATTTTAGTGTTCTTAATTGTTGTCAGAATATGATCTGGGTCTGTGACACAGAATTTTTCAAAGTCAGTCTAGGAAAAGGGGCATCCATTTGTCAGTGTTTTTATTTTATCACCAGTGCAGCAGCACTTGCGAAGGTCTGTTTTTATTTAATTCTCAAGATTTTGTTGTTAATGGATAAGCTGCCTCATAAATTAGGGAAGCGCTCAATTACAGGCCTGACAAAGATTGATTTAGTTCTGTGCTTGGTCACTACTGGCAAGTGAGGGCCAGTAAAAACCCAATCAGAACTAGTGGAACAGCACCTTAAAGGAGATTAAGGAATAAGCAGATTTAAGAATTAAAAATAGAGATATAGCAGCACAGAAATTTGCTGGCTTTGTATCTTGTTCACATGCTGTAGAAATTTGGTTAGAAGATACCTGAAGTCACTCTGAATGTTTAACTTCAGTGTGTTTTGCCTCAGACACCAGTTACAAAAGCCTTTCTGTGTGGGAGCACATCGCAGTAAAGCTCAAGGAACAATCTTTTCTGGGAGATGTGTGTAGATCATGTGTTGTTGAAGAGGTACTTTTGCACTGAGATGTTATGAAGGGAAATAACTTTTAAAGCCGCTTTACTCATTGTGCATTAACAATGATAAGTCTGTAATTCACTTCCATGTTGCTTCTAATGACATGAAGCTGCACCAGGGGAAGTTCAGGTTGGATATCAGGAAAAGGTTCCTCACTGAGAGGAAAGTCGGGCACTGGAACAGGCTCCCTGGGGCAGTGGTCATGGCACTGAGCTCACTGGAGTTCAATAAGCATCTGGACAATGCTGTCAGACTTATGGTCTGATTTTTGAGTGGTCCTGTGAGGATCCAAGAGCTGGACTCAATAATCCTTGTGGGTCTCTTCCAACTTGGGATATTCTATGATTGTATAGTTGCATTTTAACCTTCAAATTCAGGCTGAATATTGTTGGTAGAATTCTGTCACTCAAGTGTCAATGTTAATAATATTAATGTGAAGAGAAAGCAAAGTTATATGAAGTAGTCATGTTTTGTTGAAGAACTAAATTACCTTACAACTTTGTTTTGAGTTTATGCAGCACAGTTTTGGTAGCAGGGTGCTGCAGGGCTGTCCTCTGTGAGCAGAGTCCAGCAGCTGCCCCGTATCAGAACAGAGCTAGCTCTAGGTTCTCCAAGAGATCTGCTGCTGCCAGAGCAGAGCCATGTGCCATACTGGATGTGCTCTGGGAGAGCTGACTTAAGAGAGCAGCAATTGGGAGAAAGGAGTGAGAAATGTAGAGTAGTAGTAGTGTAGAAGTACAGTGCAGAGGGAGAGCAGGAGGTACTCTAGGCCCAGATCAGAAGTTCCCAGGAGAGGCCTGTGGTGGAACAAACCATCCTCTTGCAGCCCGTGGACACCACGTGGACCAGATCTCCATGTGCAGCCATGGAGGCACCCATGGAACACCAGTGGATGAGGTCTGAAGGAGCCATAGACTATGGGTACCCCTGCAGTAGTGGCCCTGGGCTGGAGCTGTAGCAGCCCATGGTGGGGCAAGAGAGCTGGGGGAGCTGCAGCCATGGGAACTGTGTGGAGCAGTGTGCTCCTGAGGGGTGGGCCCAGCAGTACAGAGCTGCGTTGGAGCAGTGCTGGGAGAGCTGCAGCGTGTGGGAAGGCCATGCAGGAACAGCTGGGGAAAGATGGCACCTGTGGGAGGGACCCCACATGGAGCAGTGACCGAAAGAGCAGAAGAGATGAAGCATCATGGGCTGACTGCAGCCCACATTTGCCACTCCACTGTGCTCCTAGGGGGAAGGAGGTTAAGCTGTGTCTATTTTAAATTGGTGAATGGTCTCCCTGTCAACCCATGAGCTTATTTTTTGCCCCTGTCCCACTGAGGATGGAGAGTGACAGAGTGGCTCTGTGGTGTTTGGTTACCTACTAGTGTTAAATCACAAAAAACTGTGAGTGCTAAGAAATTTAGAACAAGTAGGGCTGAAAATCTCATCAGATTTTTAGCTAAGATATGTATGAAGTAAATGAAGGAAATATTACTAGAATCCAGTGAAAACTATGTGTCTCCTTTTTTGGCACAAAACAGTTGATATTTTTATTCCACTAACTCAAGTGAGGACACTGAGGTAGTGACTGTGTTAGTCCCCAGTTTATCATAAACTGTAAGATTTGGATGTGTAAAAAATGGTATACATGTACAACTCAGTACGTTAGGGAATGTCATAATGCTGCTCAAGCCAACATGATACAGCTTCCTTGTCCTTTTTGCATTATGATGCAATCTTTGTTTCCATACAATATTTTTCTTTTTATTTGATTTAAATTTCAGCATTTCACTTCACATATAATCTAGAAATTCTTGATTTCAGCAGAATTAAATTGTATCAAGTTTGACTAGTTTAAGATCTAGCCAAAAAAAAATCCACAAATACTCTGAAAAATCGGATAGATAAGCCTTTGGATAGGATATTTATAACCTCAATTTCTTAGTTTTTCATCTCTTAAATGCAGCTTATTCACTTGGAGATGTCTTATCTAATGTTTACGATGCCCTTAAATGGAATGGTAATGACAGCTAGAAAAAAGTCAAGGTAAAATAAGAGATTAATCATTTTTTGTCCAGATGAGAATGTGTAGATGTTAAGAGGTACGGGCTTGTGCCAAACAACGATCCTAAACTAACTTCTCATTGATTATGTCCTGTTTAAGACATGCATCATTTGAGACAAAAACAAACCAAATCAAAACAAAACTACACACATGCAAATTAAGAACAGAAGTTTTTATCCATTTCAAATATCTAGACTCTATCATGTGAAATCTGCATAAAATTCACTCGTAGCTCTCTGGTTGGAAGTCACCTATGCTATTATCTGCTACCACCTTCTCAGCCTAAGTGAAACAATTAACAGTGCTATTGTATTATAAAAAGTGTATGGATCATTTAGTAGGAGTAGCAGTAAGTCTGTCAACTCCCTTCCCTACTGAAGTCAATATAGTTAATCTTGATTCACAGTGATATAATAGAGATCATAAATTGGCTTTCTTACTGTAGAAATCCACTTCTCTTTCAGTCCGAGTATTCCTGCTGACATTGTTAATATTATGTGTCTCTCAGTGAATTAAAGAAAATTAGAGATTGTGCATTACAACTTGTGGAGGCAGTGAAAACCTAATGTGTTGCAGTAAATACAGAAAATAAATGCTTGCAATTGTTTTCTTCATTGAGGAATTTTTGTGATATGTTTCTAATGAAGGGTGGAAATTATAACCTTCACTTGAGAACAAAAGGATTTCCAGTAGGTAAATTGATTTTTTAAGGTAAATATATATTAAGATGAAAACAGGCTAGGCTTATTATGTAGTATATTAATAAGCAAAAAGATTCAAAACTGGAGTGAAACTATCTACTTGATTGACTTCAAAAAGTGGGCTAAAAGGAGTAACTGTAGCTCATTTGCACTGTCACTTGCTGATGCAAAAGTGTCTTCAAAGCTCTTTTTATTTCATTTTGTGAAGGAGAGGCAGAAGTTTTTGGGTCTCACAATTTAGGTTATACTATATTAACTCAATTTATCAGTGGATTTCATGAGATTCAAATCTAAACCAGCATGTCTTGAAGATTTGAATGTGAGCTCCATAGGCAGCACTCAGTACTACTACTCATAGTCATTATGATAAAAAAAAAACACACAGAACTTCATTTCCTTAGTTTGCAGTTCATAAATATTTCTTAAGACTTTTGAATTTCATAGTAGTTATTGTAAGAAGCTGTTGATATCAAGACCAGTTTTTTGCACAGTAGTCAGAGTTTAGTTGATTCTATCACCAGGGACAGAGCTTCCTCCTGCAAACTTCCGGTGAGGGGAAGAAGTATGAAAGGTGCAACCAAAATATGGAGGGATAACTAATTTACTACAAATGATAAAAGAACGTAAGACAATATGACATGAATTACAGATAATAAATAAAAAAAAATGGGAGAGAGAAGAGTTCTGACGACATCGCTCGCTGTGCTACTGGAAAAGGAAGAGGTTTTCTCCACCATCGCTGTGCTATTCTACCTTTTACCTGGAATTGGAAATAATGTGGGGAACTTCCTGGGACTGCAGTTTGATGCTTCTCAGTGTGTTTTCCTCTCGAGAGCCAGAACTCACATAACCTGGCAATGCCAGGGTCTGACGCATGAAGTGCAGTCCCTGGCAGTGTGTTTCAGCAATAAAACAGCTTGCCATGTGATGTCATGATATGTAATACTGATAAACCAGAACAATAATTTAAGCTGAATCTGAAAGTGTTAGTAGGTTTGCAGTCACAGATGATTAAATATAAGGAGGCATCCTGAAATTTTAAACCTAATCAAGCAGATCTGTGTTTACTTGATTTTCAATTTGTCAGACTTAATCAAGATAAAAATATTTTTTTCTGAATATATTAAAATATTATAACGGTGATAAAAATTGGTCAGTTGGAAATAAAACACAGCCCTTTGAGGAGAATTTATACAAGGCTCATGTATAACTGAAGACAGTCATATTCTCCCTGCAGGTCACCTGCACATAGACCTTCAGTGTTCTGGGCAGAATAGAAATGAGACAAGCTCATGAAAGTTCAGATCAGAACTGTCAAATGCCCAGACTTGCTGAAAAGAGAAATTCTTTACTCACACTTTACTTGTGAAAGTGTTTTATTTATTTGCAATATCTTATTTTTACACTTCCATTTTATTGCTACTGAGAAATAACACAATTACAATTTACTACCACAACCAACCGAAAAAATGATCTTTACCACTTTTCTTCTCTCTGCTTATAGGAGGGAGTGCAGGATCTTGGACAACAAAAATAAAGGCCAGATGGTCCGATAGAAACATCTGCTTGTGCTTAAAACAAACTGGTCCTTCTCTATACAAAGAAAGAATAGACTTTACATGTGGTAACATCTGCATTGTTTACTTAGATGTATCTCCTGCTAGTTTTTCATAATAACAAAACAAAGAGGCACAGAGAAGAAATCCACAGCTTCCTCTTACTCTTCCTCTTGTCACCAAAGCCTACTTTTTTTCACAATGTCCCATACAGCTCTCAAAGTTTGAAAACAAATAACAACAATAATGAGCAAATTAGAAAAGTGTGTTCTTTCTTTATTGCACATGTTCTGTGAAATCACTCTTAAAAAGAATCAACATTTTATATGCTAAATTAGTGTGTGGTTGTGTGGTTTTTAAGACTTCTGCAGCTTATAGATAGCATATGTACTTGATAATATGGTAGTTATTAAATAAACGGTAGGTATTCTCATGAATGGTAAAGGAACAGGCTTATAAAATCTGTGCAGTGTAAATTACCAATGCATAAATACAACTTAGTTTTGCAGAGAGTATTTAAAGGAATTCTATGACTGTTCTATAGATTTGATTAAATCACAAAGATTTAAGTAAGAAACAGATAACAATGGCATAGAAATATTACTGTAAGGAAGAAAAGATGTGTTCTCGACTGGCACATAAAAACAACAACCTGTGCGGGGAAGCATAAATGTTGAAGATTATTCTAGATGTCAGCAGCTGTAGAGAAGGCTCAGAACTGATGATAATGACATAGAAGAGACAGAAATGGCCAATGTAAGCAGCAACAAGGACAGACTATCGAAAACAAGTTAGATTCCAGATGCCTACTACACAACAATGTAATTAGTCAAGAGAGAATAACAAGAAAAGTGTGGTGTAACATAGGTGTTGAAGTTTCCAGGAGCAGAAAGGTCTGGGATGCTGCTCTGGGGAAGCCCAGGCTGGAGTAGAGTACCCCTGCCAGAAGACAAGGGAATGTCAGCTCAGACAGAGTACAGAACCTAGTAGAGATAAAGATTTTCAGATCCTGGAGTTGCAGCCATAGTAAAGGTTCATGTCAAGGTTAAAGTGATAGAGATAAATGAGAAGCACAAGTTTAGAAGAGTCAAAAAGGAGGCAGATTTATGTTTCATGGTGCTCATTCTGGTAAAATCAGAAAACATAAAAAGCCTCCACTGCTGTCTTGAAAAAATCAGATCAAAGTAGATAAGACAAAAACATTCATATGTTATTTCTACTTGTCAGTATAACAATAGTTTTACTCCAGTCAATTATTAGTCGCCAGTATCCAGGGCAGAATCATGACAACTGTCACTAAGTTATCAGTACACATTTAATATGTCCCTGGTAGTAGCAACTTCAGTGTAAGGAAGCTTCTTCTACATTAAAGTTTAAGACAGAATACAATGAGGTATGGATATATATCTTTTACTACACCATTGTGTCCTATAATGACTTAGAAGTAGGAGCCAATACATGCCTCCATCAGACAGAATATTAGAGACACTGAACATATTTGTTATTAAATGGATTAAAATGCATGAATTCTTTTTTCATGAAAGAGAATTTCAACTGATTTTTTTTTTCAGAAATAGTATTTGAAGAATTCATGGTAGATATCTATAAAAACACATAGTGAATCTTTGGCATTACAGCAACTGATGAGATAAAAAATTGTTATTTTTCAACAGAGAAATTCCAAGAGTGCAAAGAAAGCTCTATTAATCCCAAGCTATCTTTTCTACTTCCTGAAGAATTTCTGCACAGAATGTTCCCTTGTTCAGGTGTGCAAATTTCCAGAAACTTCACACTATGCTTACGAACTTGAATAAATCCTAGAAATTTTTATCTCAATAATTGAAATTTACTTTTGGATTTGCTATTCTTATTTAAACAATGTATCATAGTGAAAATACAATAATAAAGCTGATAATAATTCANGGTATAAAGGTTCACATCTTTTAAAAAAGATCCTTTCTTTTGACCCATCAACTTATGTATCATAAATGATTATTATAAGTGAGTATCTTAAGAGAATGGGAAGAAAGTGAGCAATTAATTCTAGTCATTCAAAAAGACAGTTGAATATTTTTCTAAGCAAAATATTGTTAAGGATTACAAACCTTATTTTTCATCCTTTTTGTCATTCCTGTAGAACTTAATTCTCTTGTGATTGATGCTAGTCTACCTACTCAGTGCAATTATTTACAGACATGTTTCAAATAAATTATAAAGCTTGGACTAAATATTCTAAACATTATAATCAACATATTACAGTTAGACAGTAACTATAAACAGAGTAGATCTTGAGGATATACCAAATTACCCTCCATTAGTTCAGTTCAGTATCAACTAAAGATACCAGATGCCTCATTTGCAGGCAGTTTTGGTATTTTTCCTTCTTCACAGGATACTATCTATTGGATATTTCATTCAGAATGTAAGGAATCATTATTCCCACCAGTCGTTAGTCTATATTTTGTACATGAGCCTTTAAAGTGGATACTTTGCTGCTGCAGACAAATCAAAGGAAATAGCTTGTATTCTGAAAGTATACTAAAGCTTTTTGGATGCATAAGTATTACATACCACAATTAATTAGTTGCTTGTAATACTCTTTCAAGCTTAATGCTGAGTGGAATAGGACGGTGGGCGTCAGGAAAAAGAGCAAGAGAAGTATAAATAAAAATTAAAATTTGGTCAGTCTTTGTTAGTATTAAACATTTCTGAAATTGCAAATGGTTAATCACAATGTAAGAACGTAAAATGTAAGAAATGCCAGCCAGAAATTCATGTATGAAAGGCTAATATGTCTATCATCATCACTGAGCTGACCCTATGTGTTGCGCAATGTCCCATGAGTTAAACTACTTTTATTAATATTTCATTGGGTTTAATTTCGGTTAAGAAAATGATTTAAGTCAAACAACTATTAGAGAACAGTTTTACAGTGCAATTAAGAACAGTATTTGAAGTTCGCTGAATAAGAATTGTGCTATGATTCGTGCATTTTGTTCACCAAAATTAGTTCTTATTTTACCAATGCTAATCACTTAGGATTTTGCCTAGTTCACATAATCAGAGTGCCATCATGAATCAGGTGTCATCATGAAAGACCTATATTTTTTGTTACAAAGTACTAGTCTTACAAATCATTCAAATATTTAAGATCAACAAAACATGCTCACAAAATGATTCTACATGTTTGTACAATCAAAATTACAACATAATACATTGTACATTTTTCAGGTTTAAGTTTTCTCTGACAATAGTTTATGCTAGAAAAAAATCCACTCACTTCAAAGGAATACTGAACACGTGTAAGGGAAAAGTGGTCTTTTTTTAATGTTATTCTAGTTTCTTGTTGATCAATATGTCAAATTTCACACCTGTAAGAAAACCATGTATTGTTTCTACGATAGTTGTTGATCCTTTTGCAATACTGTGTTGTGTGCTCACCACAATAGTGTCACTCGCTCTCATTAGCTTTCAGAAACCATTTTAATTTGAATTGTGAAAGAAAAAGTCCTTATCCAATCAGACCAGCAAAACTAACTCAGTTCATAACAGCAGAAGTTCAAGTGGATATCGTGGGTTGGCTTTCTTAATTAAGCATATTTGGTATGAGAAATTAATAAAGATGAAGATGTTTATGACTTTTTTTTGAAGATGTTTTTTGATTCTTTTCCTTAATATACTTCCTAGAAAGTCTGCTGCAGGTAATTCCAGGAAAATGCCCTGTTTTCTGATCTGAAACTCCTAAATCTTCCTGAGAGATGACTATCCTATTCTCTGAATTCCTAAAAAATAATACTTACTCACATTACTGCAGTAATTTTCTTCAACCTTGAGATCAGAAAAGGGACTTTTTCACCCTAGATTTCTCTGTTCTTCTAATACTACAGCTTTTGTTGTGCTAACAGATCCTTCATCCTTTTTTTTTTTTTTTTCTTTTCCCTTTCTTTTCCTTTTATCCCTCCAGACTTCTAACATTCACTGGTACTTTACTGATTCATTTTATTTTTATCCTCTCAACATCTTGCCTCCATCCACCCACAAGTATTCTATAATGCACTATATGCCCTTTATCTCAGGTTACTAGGTCTGCGCCTACCTGTAATTATAACATTGTTCAAAGTTCTTGACCTCACTCTTTGCTAATTCTTCTAAAAAAATAAAAATAAAAATAAAAAAAAAATCCAAGATTAATTTGCTGCCTTGTGATTCCTTAATTGATTATGTTGATTATACTATATTCAAAGGTTGTGAAAGTAAGGCAGTGTCCTGGTTTGGGTTGGGATACAGTTAATTTTTGACATAGCGGCTAGTATATTGCCATATTTTGGATTTGTGATTCAAACAAAGCATGTAGCACACAAAAAAATTCAGGATTACTAAACAGTGCTCCCACAGCAAGATCTTTTCTATTTCTCACTCTGCTACTTTGGCAAGTAGGCTGGCTGGGAACAAGAAGCTGGGAGAAGACATGGCACAGCTGTCCTCAGTAACCAAAAGGATATTTATTCCATACCATATGGCTTCATCATTACCAATAAAAGCTGTGAGAAAGAAGGAGGAGGAGAGGACATTTAGAGTTTTGGTATTTGTCTTCCTAAGAAACTGTTATGCATGATTGAGTCCTGCTGTCCTGGAAATGGCTGAACATCTGCCTGCTGATTGGAAGTAGTAAA
Source organism: Odontophorus gujanensis (assembly GCA_013399175.1). Classification (NCBI taxonomy): domain Eukaryota; kingdom Metazoa; phylum Chordata; class Aves; order Galliformes; family Odontophoridae; genus Odontophorus; species Odontophorus gujanensis. The sequence goes on along the minus strand of VXAB01009397.1, from coordinate 183,322 downwards.
TGAATTTCTGATTTTGCTTTGCTTACAAGAGCAACTTTGTTTTACTTATTAAAAGGTATTTATCTCAAACTCACAGATTTTCTCCTAAAAACTGACATTCTGTTCCTCAGACTGCAGTGAAAGTGAATGCACAGCAGTGTGGTGCTAAGCTGACTACCAGGGTAAGCCCACAACAAGCCATTAAAAAAGTGGCAGTTCATCAGCTCTAAATACTTAATAATGGGCAGATTCATTCATTATTGACTGGCTTACTTTGGGCATGGATTTTTTTTTTAATTTGATTTCGGTTCATTTATTAATTTATTTGAGTTCAATGAAGTGACTTTTTAAAGATCAAGTCCAACTACTTGACCTCTTCAGGGCTAATCAAAAGTTAAATCATGTTAATGACATTCAAAAGTCTCTTGAACTCTGACAGACATACAGACATACGGCATCAACTCCCTCTCTAGTTAGTCTATTCCAGTGTTGGACTGCCATCATGGAAAATAAGCATTTCCTTCTACCTAATCTGACCCTCTTCTGTCACAACTTTGTATTGCTCCCATGTGTCACAGAATCATAGAATCACCAAGGTCAGAAAAACCTCCAAGATCATCCAGTCCAACCATTCACCTATCACCAATAGTTCTCACTGAACCATGTTCCTCAGCACAACATCTAAACGCTCCTTGAATACTTCTACGGTTGGTGACTCCACCACTTTCCCTGAGGATAACTGGTCTATTAAATCAGACATATAGAAAGCATTGAGAACCTCAGCCTTTTCCTTATCCTCAGAGGTCATGTTCCCAGCTTCATCCAGTAAAGAATGGAGATTCTCCTTGGTCATCCTCTTACTTTCGATATGTTTGTAAAAAAGTTTCTTGTTCCCTTTTGCCCCAGTGGCCAGGTTGAGTTCAATCTGGGTTTTTGTCTTTCTAATTTTCTCTCTGCACATCTTAACAACTCTTTTGTACTCATTCTGAGTTGCACATCCCTTTTTCCACAGGAGGTAGATTCTCTTTTTCTGCTGGTGCACCATGAAAAGCTTCCTGTTCATCCATGCCAGTCTTCTTCCTTGCCAGCTCATTTTCCCAGCCTGCTCCTGCACCTTTAAGACTTCCTTCTTGAAGAGCAACCTGTTATCCTGGACTCCTTTAATCTCCAAGACTGAACCCCAGGGGACGCCCCCTACTAGTCTTCTGAACAATTCGAAGTCCACCCTCAAGATGTCCAAGGTAGCAGTTTTGCAGTCCCCCCTCCTGGCTCCACCAAGAATCGAGAACTCTGACATTTCATGGACACTGGCCAAGACAATCCCCAACCTTCACATCTCCCACTAGACCTCCTCAGTTTGTGAACTGTAGGTCTAGCAGGGCAGTTCCTATGGTACGCTTTCTCACCAGCTCCGGAGGGAAGTTACCTATCTTCCATACATTCTAGAAACCTCCTAGACTGCTTCCTCTGTGCTATGTTGAATTCCCAGCATATGTCAGGGAAGTTGAAGTCCCCATGAGGACAAGGGCTGGCAATCACATAGCTTCTGACAGCTGCTTGTAGATCACCTCATCTGTCTCTTCATTCTGGTTATGAGGTCTATAACAGATTTCCACCAGGATATCTGCCTTGTCAGCCCTTCCCCTGATCCTTATCCATATGGATTCAACCTTATAATCCCCAACCACAAACTCAGTAAATTAAAGCACTCTAACATAGAGAGCCACCCCACCACCCTTCCTTCCTTGCCTATCCTTTCTGAAGAACTTGCAGCCATCCATTTCAGCACTCCAGTCATGGGAGTAATCCCACCATGTTTCCATAAAGGCAATCAGGTCATAGTTTGCCTGCAGCACAATGTCTTCCAGATCTTGTTTGTTGCCCATGCTACATGGGTAACACCACCATCCACTGGTGTAGATACACTTCAGATAAGCCCCTCACCTCATCCCTAATCCCATTATCGCTCACTTAGGCTTACCTCTAGTGGGACCTGGTTTTATCCCCTTCACCCTTCATATCTAATTTTAAGCCCTCTCTACAAGCCCTACCAGCTCCTGGGCAAGGATCCATTTCCTCCTTTGAGACAGGTGATACCCATCAGCAGATCTCAAGCCAGGTGCCAAATAGATCAATCAAAAAACCCCAAATTATTGCGTTTGCGCCAACCTCTCAGTCATGTGTTTATAAGACGGGTTTTCCTGGTTGTCTCAGTGTCCATCCCTGCCGCTGTAGGAATACAGGCAAACACTGCTTGTATGCCTGTTCCATCAACTAACCTCCCCAGCCCCCTGAAACCATTTTTCATAGTCCTCAGGCTTCTGTCAGTGGCCTCATCACTGCTGGCCTGAACTACCAATAAAGGATAATAACCAGAGGGGCAGATCAGTCTGGGAAGTTTTCTAGAGATATCCTTGGCCTGGGCCCCAGAGAGGCAGCACACCTCCCTACGGTTAGTGTCAGAATAGGGCCTGTTCCTTCTCAGAAAGGAATCGCCTACAACTATCACCCTCCTTTATTTCCTGGCAGAGACAGACTTGAGACATGGAGCTGACCACCTCACTTCAGACACGTTTGGAGGCAGACCTCCCACCACACCCTCATTCACCTCTCCCCCTGGTTTCAGGGCTTCAAACCTATTACATAGAGGCACTGGAGGAACCAAGGTAGGTTGGGATGGGGGTTGTCTGTGTTGCCGAGCTGGGAACGTGTTGCTATTCCTCCTCTCCTCTCAAGTTGTCTGTCTTTGCTCAACTGTGGCTGGGGAGAGGTTTCACCATGATTTGGGCGGTGTAATCCCAGTGTCTTTCTCACAGAGTCACTCCAGCAGTCAGTGTCCCACCCACATTCTCTGATGGTGTTTAATCTCTCCACCTCCACCTTAAGCTCCACCACCAGGCTGAGCAGTTTATCCATCTGCTCACACCTCATGCAGGTGGAATCCTTGCCACCCTCCACTGGCAGCAGCAGGCTCAGACACTCCCTGAAGCCAGAGACCACCACATTTCTGGACAGGCCATCTGTCTGGGTCACTACAGTCTTCTTTAGGCAAACCACTGTCTGGTAGAGACCACATTTAACCTATGGTCTCAGGGACTGTCAACAGGAAAGCTGTCCTCCTGATCAAAGATGGATAAGCACTCATGCACCCTGTCATTCGACCCAGCTCCCACACCTGCTGCTGCAGCATGGTATGGGCAGCATGTCATGTGGGCAGAAGCTAGCTTCCACCCTCCTTAGGGCTGCTTCTAGCCTAGCATGCAACGTTCAAGGTCAAGCAATTAAGATTGGGAAGTGCCAGCTCCACCCCTGCTAGCTCAGCCACCTGCCCACAAGCTGCCAGCCCCCCAGCGCAGGGACAGTGCTTTTGCAGTATTCAAAAAAACCCTAAAAAGAGCTTTCCGGTCAGCCTTTTTCGCTTTAGGTCCTTTCCCAGTGCAGTCATGCCTGCCCTGAAGCTGGTCTCAGCAGCAATAACTGCTGCACGTGTTAGTAGCTTACAGTAGTTAAAACTGCACTTGAATTGTGCCAGCATATCCTACCATAACTTCCCAAGGACCAACTCATGGCACCTCACTCTGTGCTCCCCTTCCTCAGGGAGATGCAGGCAGCAATTAGGTTGCCGCTCAGCCTCCTCTTCTCCAGAATGGACAGCAAAGTGATAAAAAATCAGTAATTTAGCCTCAAAGGAAAAGCTAAAACATTTCATTCCTTTACAAGAGATCAGTGCTGTTAAATTATTTATATCACAAAAAGTTAAGGAGCTTCTGGATGTGGCTTCTGGTCCAGTGGTGGTCTTTCAGTTTATTTCACTTGTCTTTTGATTTGCCTTGTCCACTACAGTTATTTCATTTGGAATAGTATCCAATGGTAAAATCTCACAATGCACTTTAAACTAAGGCTCAAGTCTATTTCCACTGCAGTGAGCATATGTAAGATGCACAATACCTATTAACAATAGAGAGAAATCTGTGCCTAATTCCCATGTGCATACTTAAGTGCACTGTTTACTATGGTTTTAAATTCAGCTATATCTTGAAACAAGTGAGCAAATAAAAATAAACCAAATATTAAACAACCTCCTAAATTTTATTTTTTTCCTATCATCAAGCATAAAAACTATATCAAGCAAAATTGTTCAGGCTGTATACAAACAGACATTGTTTTTTTTCCAGTAAGAACTTCGTTTTTACGCATGATTAGGAAAGCATAAAAAAAAAAGTGTTTTATTGAAAATAAAATTATTTATCAGTTATACAACTCTTTCTTTACATTTTTCCAAGCAATATTTGTGATAGCCTTTTTTGATTATTTAACTGATTACTTCAATTTTAAAAATTAAATACAGAAACCACCACTCTTCATGCAGTTCTTTCTTTGAAATTTTCTAGATGGACTTTAATCTTTCTCTAGTATTTTATGAAAAGTATAAGGCATAGTAATCTAGTATGCTGATCTATTGAGTCTTCCATAAGCTTAGCAACTAAGCTACATAGAATTTAAGAAAATGCTTGTGTCCATTTACTTTCACATAGGTCTACTTAAAATCTATAAATATAGGATATATCCTGTGTAAAAGAATGACCTTTGAAGGGAATAAATATTGTTCATAATCATAGAATCATGGCATCATAGAGTATCCTGATTTGGAAGGGACCTACAAGGATAATCATGTCCAGCTCTTGGCACCACATAGAGCCATTCAAAAATCCTGTATCTGAGCATTGTCTAATGTTTCTTCAACTCCAATGGTTTGGTGCCATGACCTTGCAGAGACTAGGCTGTTTCAGTGCCCGAACACACTGTTGATGAAGAACCATTTTCAAATATCTAACCTGAGCAACCTCTGATGCAACTTCATGTTGTTTCCTTAGTTCCTATTGCTGGGCATTATAGAGGTGTTTGGAGGAAAACCACTTGTATGCCCAGGCTAGGAAACTACAGAAAGCAAGCCATAGGTGAAAGCATTAGTAAGTTAATGTCTATACTGTTTTCTGCTGGCATGTTTCCTAGAGTGATTCTCTTCTGCACCAATTAGCTTTTCCCTAGGCAATGCCCAACTATAGTTTGGCAAGTTTTGATGTGTCAGTATTTGTTCTCAATGGGCAGTACTGATAAGTCCAGCAAGGTCAGAGAGGGGAAGAGAATTTACCATTGCCATAGTGATTATGTCTTGATTTATTACAATTACAAGTATAGACAGTATTGTCAGAACCAGTGTTCAGCAGACAATAGTGGCACAACAATAAGGCCTAAAAAAAATCCTGCAAACCCTTTGCTTAAACAAAGCTATACTGTCTATACTGTCTTGCCAGGCTTAGATGTAGCCTAGAGCTTGCTTGTGTCTCCAGTCTGAACACGTTCTTTTTAATTTTGCTTTAAATAATAGGTATTGCACAAGTGTAGGAGCCAGCTACAGCTACTGTCTTTGCAGCTATTACCCTCTACTTTCAACTGCTATTACTTTGTTTGGGTAGGATGACATTTTCAATTTGACATTTTCATTAATTCATTTAACAGATGTTTTCTAAGCTTGGACTCTTCCCTCCACCCTCTTTCAGATGTCTTCTGCTTCCTAGCACTTCCAGGGCTACGTGAACCTGACTTAAGCTGTCTGCTTGTCCTGCTGGTGCCATTTGCCATCTCCTTTTCAAAGGGCTATTGCTGAAACAGCTCTATTCTAGGCAGGGAGTGGGAAACCTTTGAAACTGATGCAGCTTCATTGCACAGTCTATCAGAAGGAAGCAACTTTAAAGGAAAATCACTTCATATCTCTTTAGCTGCTGTAGGATTTAACAAATTTTAAACAAATGGGAAGTATATATATTTTTAAAAGCTTATTATCTGGATGTAGAACCACATTGATTTCAAAGGTATTTTCTCCCTGCAGAGGAACAGGGAAATGCAAATAAAGGGGCAACAAAAAATATTCTTTGAAGAGAAAATGCCACCATCAGGAAAGGAAGACAACTGAGTCAGCTCAAAGAGCTCCAAAAGTGTTAGGGAGCCACGGAGGACATCTAAAGGAGAAAGTCCAAGTTGTGAGCAGCCTGAGGAATTAGTTTTAAAAAAAACCCTTTACCCCACAGAAATCCTTCAGATGAAGCATTAGCTGTTGGATTCTTTCACAGCTAACATAGAGGGATCAAGCTCAAACAGTTCTGAAAGTCCTGCAAAACAGCAGAGGATAACTAAAAGGTCTAAGTAAAGAGCAGGTCATACATTAAGGGTTTTTTTTTCCTCCTGGCATGTAAAGTGAAAAAGGGGAGGAAGCATATAGAAATGAATAATAAGTCATATATAGGATTGTAGCTTGAAAAAAACACATTCCCTGTAACTGCATGTAGCTCACTGTTTTAATTAGGTGCAGTGTTTTTCTTTTACTATTAAAAAGCTGCTACCTTTCACTTCAGAGGTGACTGTACTTCAGTGCTGGGTGAAGGACAAGTTATTTGTACTTTGTTGTGTAATGCCTCCCAGCACCATATATATATATAAAAAAAAGACTATTGTACATGCTGTACATGCTTTGTAGGTTGTAAATTCCTTTGAAATAAAGGGTGGACTATAAACAATATGAAAAATACTACTGATGAAGAACTACATAGTCTGATAAGTATGTGTTTATTGGAAGGTAAATAAAGAGAGCGATCAGATCAGGGTAAAATTTGTTTCCAAACAATTTTATGGCTACATTTAGGTCATTAGTTTGCAAGGTATTTGGATGATTAAAGATTGAGAGATACTAATTGTGGGAATACAAGAAAGACTATTCAGAGCAGAAACTGTGGAGCAAGATAAACAGCAAGAGGAAGCAAGACTGAGAACCAAGGACACCTCCAGAAGAAGACAAAAGTAAAGTCAAGTAAGCTGCATGATGTCTGTGTCATAATGACTCTGATTGGAGGAAGAGGGCGGGGCTAGGAATGATTCATAACTCTGACTGGATAAGTGCCTGCATGCACAGTTAAGGAGTGTTTGTGGAATGTTTTGTTGACATATAAAGGTGGGTAGGAAGGTTAAAAGAGAAAACCTGTGAATCTATATAAGGGATGTTAGAACCTTTAATAAATGATTTGAATTGTTCACACTTGAGTCCATGCCTCAAGCATTGCAACTAAGAAAAATAAAAAACTATACTCTGTTTTTCATAGAACAGCTTGGGTTGGAAGATCATGTAGTTCCAACCTCCTGCCATGGGCAGAGCTGCCACCCATTAGATCTGCCTTCCCAGAGACTTAAATAGCTCCTGAGATGGGATATCCACAACTTCTTTGGGTAACCTGTTCCAGTGTCACACCAGCTTCTGGGTGAATTAATATGTAATCTATATTTCCCCTCTTTTAGTTTAAGGACATTTCCCCTTATCCTATCACTATCAAACCATGTACATAGGTAGTCTCCCTCCTGTTGTAAGTTTTTCTCAAGTACTGGAAGGAATGAAGTCTCCCATGAGCTTTCACTTCTTCAAGCTAATCAAGCCCAAACTCCTCAACCTTCCTTCAAAAGAGAGATGCTCCAGCCCTCTAATCATCTTCGTGATGTTTCTCTGGACCTTCTCCTACAGCTTTCATATGCTGGGGACCCCAAGGCACTGATAGGGCATCATAGCAATGCAAATGGTATATAAAGAGAGACAATGTCAAAACAGTTTTGTCAATATAAATATATTTTCAATTTAGGAAAAAAAAGGATATCTCAGCATGAAGAGAAGGGTTATTTAGCTATATGTGATCTTTGAAATGCATTGTCTACAGCTATACTCACAATATAAAGAAAGTACTTGAAGAAGAGGTAGCTGACATTATAGTTGGGTCTTGTTAGAAGTGACTTGCATGTTCATCTATCTAGTCAGTTTCTTTCTTAGTGTAGNAAAAGTAAAGTCAAGTAAGCTGCATGATGTCTGTGTCATAATGACTCTGATTGGAGGAAGAGGGCGGGGCTAGGAATGATTCATAACTCTGACTGGATAAGTGCCTGCATGCACAGTTAAGGAGTGTTTGTGGAATGTTTTGTTGACATATAAAGGTGGGTAGGAAGGTTAAAAGAGAAAACCTGTGAATCTATATAAGGGATGTTAGAACCTTTAATAAATGATTTGAATTGTTCACACTTGAGTCCATGCCTCAAGCATTGCAACTAAGAAAAATAAAAAACTATACTCTGTTTTTCATAGAACAGCTTGGGTTGGAAGATCATGTAGTTCCAACCCCCTGCCATGGGCAGAGCTGCCACCCATTAGATCTGCCTTCCCAGAGACTTAAATAGCTCCTGAGATGGGATATCCACAACTTCTTTGGGTAACCTGTTCCAGTGTCACACCAGCTTCTGGGTGAATTAATATGTAATCTATATTTCCCCTCTTTTAGTTTAAGGACATTTCCCCTTATCCTATCACTACCAAACCATGTACATAGGTAGTCTCCCTCCTGTTATAAGTTTTTCTCAAGTACTGGAAGGAATGAAGTCTCCCATGAGCTTTCACTTCTTCAAGCTAATCAAGCCCAAACTCCTCAACCTTCCTTCAAAAGAGAGATGCTCCAGCCCTCTAATCATCTTCGTGATGTTTCTCTGGACCTTCTCCTACAGCTTTCATATGCTGGGGACCCCAAGGCACTGATAGGGCATCATAGCAATGCAAATGGTATATAAAGAGAGACAATGTCAAAACAGTTTTGTCAATATAAATATATTTTCAATTTAGGAAAAAAAAGGATATCTCAGCATGAAGAGAAGGGTTATTTAGCTATATGTGATCTTTGAAATGCATTGTCTACAGCTATACTCACAATATAAAGAAAGTACTTGAAGAAGAGGTAGCTGACATTATAGTTGGGTCTTGTTAGAAGTGACTTGCATGTTGATCTATCTAGTCAGTTTCTTTCTTAGTGTAGCATGAATTTAAATATGAGAACAATTTTTTGATAGCCTTAGAAGGAATTTATTATCTGCTTTTATGCATCCATAGCTTTAATTGTAGCATCAGCCAACCTTCTTCAGAATATACATTCTTACAATGCTTTCTCATTTTCTATTGGATCCTAGATAAATCCCTAAAGTACTTAGAAACATTCAGAATGATAGAATCACAGAATCACAGAATTGTAGGAGTTGGAATAGAACTCTAGAGATCATTGAGTCCAACCCACAGCCAAAGCAGCTCCCTAGCCCAGGTTGCACAGGTAGGTGTCCAGGTGGGTCTTGAACGTCACCAGAGAAGGAGACTCCACCACCTCTCTGTGCAGCCTGTGCCAGTGCTCCGTCTCTGCACTGTGAAGAAGTTCCCATGCACATTTGTGCAGAACTTCCTATGCTTCAGACTGTGACAGTTTCCCCTTGTCCTGTCACCACACACTGGTGAGAAGAATCCAGCCTCATCCCTTTGCCTCTCACTCCTTAGATATTTATAGATGTGGATCAAATCCCTTCTGAGTCTTCTTTTTTCAAGGCTGAACAGACCCAGATCTCTCAACCTTTCCTCATAGGAGAGGCGTTCCATGCCCTTTATCAGCTTTGTAGCCCTCTGCTGGACTCTTTTGAGGAGATGCCCAGAACTGGACACAGTACTCCATGTGAGGCCTCACTAGGGCAGAGTAGATAGGGAGAATCACCTCCCTTGACCTGCTGGCCACACTCTTTTTAATGTACCCCAGGATCCCACTGGCCTTCTTGGCCACCAGGGCACACTGGCTGACTCATGGCCAACAGTGGTGAGGCCATGGTGAGGCATCACTTGGAGTAGTGTCCAGTTCTGCACCTTGGCTTTTCTGATCCCATCTCTGCATATCCAGGCAGCATCCCTATATTCTTCACATCCCTACTTCTACTGCTTATATTTTTCCTTTTTCCTCAGGTCCTTGCTCAGCCATGTCAGTTTCCTGCCTCCTCTGCTTGATTTCTTATACTTGGGGATGGAGAGCTCTTGTGCTCTCAGAAAAGTGATCTTAAATAGCTGCCTGATCTGTTCCACTGTTCTGTTCCTGTGTCCCTAAGGGCAATTTCCCATGAGATCTCATCCAATAATTTAAGTAAATAATCAGACATGGTGTTCTATGCTAGATCACTGAAGTTTCTTAGTTGCCCCTAATCAGGATACGGTAATTGCTCTGTTTCTTTCTGAGGTGTCCTTAACAGAGCTTGCTGTTCAATGAGAAGTACTCTGAATTTAGACTATTAGTCATACAACTTAACTGTTGTAACAAGGTGATGAACTGCCCAAAAAGTTTCTTTCTGTCCGTACAAAAAAAAAAAAAGTATGTTCAAACTATAAGGTGGTTTCAGATCTGGATACGTAAGATTGAGTTGTTTCAGTGTGTGGTTTTGAAAGTTTGCTTTTCAAGGCATGTTAACCTCTGAATCCCAGTTAAAATTTGATGCTACTTTAGGTGAAATATACCATTTTTGAAATTGGACTGTAAAGAGGATCAACTAGAAAATCTAAATTGTGAATGACAACTAGAACCAATGGGTTTCTGTTTCAAAAGATCTGGTTACCAGGGCTCTTTGCATTTCTGATTTACTGTATAATTTCAGCAACCAAGAGAAATTAGAAATGCTTAGTTTGTGGCATGATATGAAATAAATTTCTACCAAACTGGTAGGAGACCTAACAACTTTTGCTGTAGGAAAACTAGTGACAACAATTGATTTTTCAACTTGTGATCTATTTTTTTCTGAAGTTAGAATGCCAGAAAATATATAGCCCAGGCATAAGGTCCTTCTACCAGCCACTGGATGAATGGAGAATTGAATTAGATGACGTATCTAACCATATATAGTCTAGAAATAGTGATGTAGAATAAAGGGTCCTCAAGATTTTTAACTAAAATAATCTTAGCTGTACTCCTGAGATTTAGATTTACCATGTGCCAACAACCTCTGTGACTGAGTGACATTGGACATAGGTACAACTGTGAAGTGGAATGTACGAACTCCTGCAACTGGAAACCTAAGACAAAGGTGTTTTGTTTGTTTGTTTATTTGTTTGTTTTTTAACTTACATGTCAAAAATGTCACTTTTGGAATACTCTCATTCTTTGAATGTATCTTTTATTATACCATATTACCGAGATATTATACCATACTTGTTTTCTCAAAATGTCTGAACTTATTTCTTTAGGCTATGGGTAGATAAAGTCTGAAGTGTTTAAGTGTACTCTGTTGGTAGACTGACGTGTCTTTGCATAGTAGATGAGCTTTCAGACTGTTCTGAGTTTCGATGCAGAATATCTTGATGATATAATCTGCCATTATCTGCATGTGATGACCCTAATGCAAACATAAAATGTTGATTCATGGGCACGTGGATGAGGGAGGGCAGTGATTGTCTTTGACCCCAGCATTAGCAAGGCTTTCTAAACCACCTCACACAGCATTGTCATATAAGCTTAAGGATGCTGTACTCTGGATCATAAATCACTAGTGGTATGATCAGCCTCAGAAGGTAGTTAATGAGTCATACTCTAGGTGGAGATAGGGAACTGTCAGTATTACAAGGGTATTGCACCTCTTTTTAAGTACTTTATTGACGGTATTATGGGAGGAACTGAGTGCACTCTCATCAAGATTGTAGATGTGGGGAATCTATACATTTGAGAGCAGAGAAGTTATTTGTTTGAAAATATTCAAGACTTTTAAGGAGACCAGCATCCACTAATAGGGATAAAGAAAGCAAGAGCTGATTACTAGTGTCATACTGAATAGTATTATTTCAGACTACAGGCGATGCTGACTTATTATGTTAGTTTCTTAATGGAGAAAGCATATGTTAAACATCTTGTGGTCAGAAGTTATAAATGACTACTGAAAACATCACTCTTTATTCAGATCACTGAATAAGCCTTCAAAACTTTTGATGTCAAAGCGGATGTCCTCAGGGTCTAGTTTCATGTGTTGTATTCGTTTTGGTTTAATAAATATTGTGAAATAGTCATTACAGAATGTTTCTCTGCTGAGACTAACAGAAATGTGGATCTAAATCCTGTTACAGGATGATCATATAGGAAGCACAGTTAAAAATAAACAAACCTGGAGGAGTCAGAGGTTCCTGGTAAAATTTTGGTTAGTATACCTCTATGCTAATAGTGCCTATTCATCATTTGTCGAAGTGCTATCCTATGTGGAAGCCTGACAACATGTTCATTAAAAGACATAGGAAAAGACATAGAGTAGGAAAGGATGCTGATATAGAATGAAAGGGAAAATCACTTTGTGCCTTTTCAATGGACCTTCCACGAAGATCTGTCTTGGTGCTGATGAACAGGGAGTCAGTGACCCTGAACCAGAAGTTTTCTTCAGTACACAAGCTTTTTTACCTTTAATTAGCATGAAAAGGAAGGAAAGCTGAAGGAAATTAGGCCTCACAGGGCACTGATCTTGCCTTCCTTTGTTGGTGCAATGGAAGATTTACATTGATTGCAGTGTTGCAGTTTAATGACTGCAGCACTTCATCATTGAACAGATTTATTCCCTAAGACAGAACACTGTCAGTTGTGGATTGGACCTCCTTAGGGAAACTAAAGTACTGAAATCTTGATTACCTCTGTGAGACCACAGCCATGAATAAAGTAACTCGTAGCCATGTCTACAGTATTAAGTGGCATTTGGGGCACAATTCTTACATGGTGAAACGTTCATTTAGTTACTAATATCTCAAAATAATTGCAAAAAATTTTGAGAAAAGAAAAAGAAAATGTGAAGTATTGTTCATGTATATTTTGACAAATGAACGAGATATGTGAAATTGCAAAGGGATGTAATTTCTTGCTGAAAGAAGCATTGTGCTTGTAGTCTCTCTGCTTATACATTCTTATCCCTCTCCAAAACTAAAGGGATAAAAGGTTAAGAAAGGTTACAGTGCACAGATAAACAATACTGTTTCTTTCGAGGCCTAGAATTTCTTGCTAACCAGACTAAACAGTGATGCAGAGAAAAAGAACTTGGGAAGCAAACTCAACAAATAATAGGGGAGGAAGGAGTTTCACACACACTTAAATCATTCAGTTCTAAGAATGACTCTTGAACATCCTAATGCCAAAATCTGCTATCCTGGCTACAGTTCCAAAGATGTGAACTGATCATTGCCAAGGAATTTTCAGAAGTGCCATGGTGTGAATACAACAAATGTTTTAAATGGTGCTTGCTCATCCTTACAGTGGGGGTATACAGAGCTTCTAGGATGCTTAGAAGATAGAAGCAGGTTCTGTGATGTCCCATTCTGTTTGTCGTAAGAAGCTAATAGTTCATAAGATAAAAGGAATAGAAAGGATTTGGAATTGTGCTTTTTCAAGTACCAGATGACACCTGTAGTAAATATTTGAAACTCCTTATAATTTTATGCAATTTGTTCATGAGAGTAATCAGCAAGATTACCTTTTATGCAACAGGAAGAGAAAGTAATGAAATTTACCTTTACTGATTCACGTGGCTGCTGCTGGATGGACCTACTTGCAAGACCTTGCACTTTCATCTGTTGAACAGAATATTTCACTTTCTTATTTTCTAATGTATTTGTTCATTTATTTTCAATTTGTGAAAACCAGATAAAGCAGAAAAACTTAAACCAAAGCTTTCTGTGAGCCACAAAATGCCAGCCTGCAAGGAAAAAGAAAACAAAATACAACATGTAAGAAAAACTTCACTAGATAAAAGCAGAATTTCCCTAGAAAAACTGTGTAAAGGAATTTCATTTGAAAAAATGTCTTATGCAAAATAAAGTGAGCCAGTCAAGAGTATATTCAGAACTTGGTAAACTGGAATGCGAACAATTACTTTTCAGAAAGAGAATTGGAATATGCAGGAAAGACTGTACAAGAACTCAAATTGCTGCTCACAGAACCATGCCTGAAAGAGACTGTTGAGGCAAAGTTACCCTCAGGCAATCAGCCCCAGCCTGACATTGATACAGGCAAATTAGCAGCACAAGTACTTTTAACAGAGCTCCCCCTGCAACAGAAACAGCTGTATTCCAAGATGGAAGAAACATAACCTGGAGACACTGAAAGTAGGATACAGACTGGGTGGCAGGGAGAGCTGCTGCTGCTGCTGCTCAGAAAGATTCAGCAGCAAAGGAGCAGTGGCAATTTGTACAGGTATAGTGTCAACTGATAGCCAAAAGGCTTAGAATGGAAACAACTACAGGTGATAACTCAAGTCTTTTATTTCCCAGTCTGCTCTCTGAGGAGATGTATCTCAGTAGGATAGGTCGGTGCTATGGAGAAGGATCCAACTGAAGAGCTAGCGTGGTTGTGGCTCTGTGTGTGGCCAGGGACATAGATAAATATACAGTTAACTAGATCATTATGGTCATATGTAATTCTTAAAATGGAACTTCTTGTACCTTCAGCATTAAGCTCTAGGTTTGCAAGATATTATGAAAGCTTTTACATTATAGTTTTGCTCTAATACTTTTTGTCGGGAGAAAATGAGACTTTTTACTCAGTAACATAAAAAAGGAAAAAAAGAGCAAAATATTCTAATTTAGGTTAAAAAAGTAAAAATCTTTCACCCTTTGTTTTAATCCTCACATTTGACCCACAAATGAGAATGGGAAGAACAAAGGAAAATGTATCAGGATGCACTGTAACCAGTAAACTAATAAATGTCACAGTTTCCTTGAAACACTAAGGAAATAAACAAAACCAAAACATTTAACGCATTGAAAACTGTGCTTAAAAATAATTTTACACATTTAGTTTTACATTTGATGATATAAAAGAACCCTGTCTTTGACAGGCTTGCAAATATATATTTTGGTAGCCAAAATATTCAGAAACAGCAAAAATAATTTTCTAACAAAACTGATCTGAAGTGACATGTATGAAGAGTCTTTGTAAATTTACTTAACTTACAAAACTCTACAGATGTTCAGTTTCTCACCTTCTTAATGTATAGCTAAGAGGCTTGCAGATGTAAGAATATACGTTTATTTTATATATATATATATTCTACTGCATTTAACTTGCCACTTTTTCTAATACAAAGACTATTAAGCCTCTTCATCTTACAATCTCCTGCTGCTGCAGCAACTGAGCAGTACATTTCAGTACTAAGGATGAATATCACTCATCTCCTCTGGGGTCTCCAGAACATCCACTACAGTGGGCATAAAGGCTTAATGCTGCTAAAAGCAACTATGAGAGCTGCTCCAGACTATGTTGAAAACTAGTGTTTTGTAGCTGAGAATTTGCTCTGTCAAAAAGTGTCATTGTACTCTTTGTTGTAGTTTCCATTGAAATTAATGGAAGGCATTACTTTCAGAGCAACCTACTAATACGGAAAATTTTCACAATTTAATTAACTGTATAAACACATATGTTTTACAGTCAAATATGTTTGTTTTTAAGGATGCTATATTACCACTGTGATTAACTGAAATCTTGATAGTACAAAATGCTGTGTGCCATTTATCTATCTACTCGTCTTCTTCTGTAAATGTTGACATATTTTCTTGTAAAATTCATTTTAGGAGATTCACTGTTTCATAGTTGCTCTGATGCCTTCTACACATATTTACAGTGATGCCACAGCCATTGTTCTGGTCTTATTTTGTTGATATGTTACAGTTAAGTCAGAGTCAAAATCCAGACTAATGTGTTCTCTTTCATGCTTTCCACATGGCTGGTATACACTCCCTGTCAAGTCATGCTACTATGAAACTAAAAGATGAAGGTTTTCCACACAGCACTTATACATATTGTCTTTTGCCTCTCAGAATGGGATTTGTCAGACCACCTACATCTAAACTATAAATATGCATGGTTCCTTCATCTTTCCTGCTTATGTAGTTTCTGAGGAGGATGTGCGTTTCTTCACTGCGGTTCATCTATTCATTCCAAAAAAGAGCATCTTTTTCTCCATTGCCCATCCAAGGAAGCTGAGGAGGGCAATGGAGATACAGATAATATACCTAGCTGTAGTTATGATGTTACAGCAGTTGCAGGATGTTTCTGGACTGCATTAGCTATGACAACGCTGCTATATGGTGAGGGCAGTCTGAAGCCAGACTGCCAAACATTTCATCAACCCTTACTATTTGAGGCAGAAAAGCTGAAGGTCTTTGCAACTGTAGCTATATTCATACAAGCCCAATACAATGATGTTAAACAAGTTAGCAGTATGAATTCTGATGTTTTTTCCTTCAGAAATTAAAAAAAAAACAAAAAAACAATAACCTGGATAGTGACTCAAATATCAACAGACTAGATGTGTAGTGGATTTTGACATGAGACACTCTTAATTTGCTATATTCATCCTTTGGTGACAGAATATAATATTATTTGCAGCATATAGATTGTGCTTTACAAGCAGTTAGACCCTGCAGATCAGGATAAGACTGGATCACAGAAACCTACAAAACATCCAGGATTGATTCAATGTTCCATTAACTAGAAAAAATTAGAACATCATACAGATTGAAGTCAAAACTTCCTATTCAAGGATATAGCAAAATACTGACAATTAAATAATTTGAAAGCAATATAGGGTAGTTCCTCATTCACATTTAACCCTTCCTACATTCAAAATCAAAATCTACTGTATGTTGAGAAATCTTATTATTAGTACAATTGAGTTGATAGTGCTGTTTATGGAACATATGGTAAGAAAATTTTTGCCAGTTTTGCAATGAGCTGGGCAAAATGATGTTCTCCAATGTGTGTAATTTCAGGTATTCTTAAGCATATTTCATTTTACATCATGTGTAAAAATTATAAATTTTAATAATGTTCTTGGAGATTCTTCAATGACTTAAATGACAGAGTCCCTTGGTTTTCGAGAAAAACAAACAAAAGAAAAAAACAACTTGTTGCACTCTTTTTCTATGTACTATTTGTGAATTCCATGTATTCAAATTATGCATAACTTTGCAATGGCAGGAAGTGGAACAGTTCACCCCCAAGTCTTCTGCAGCCATTGAACGGTTCCTTTCTTTGAATAATTAATGCAATTTTCCCTGCTAAGAGGGCTTAAGCCATAGTAAAAAATAATAATAATAAAAAAAACTAGAATAGCAGTTTTATGATACTATTAATTAATTTAATTTTGCCCTAATTGGAATTTTTCTGTACACAGAAGGAAGTCATCCACCAGCCATCTGTTCTTATATATTGCAGTCATTGCTAAATTATCCTGTATTTAACTTCTGTTAATAAGGTTAACAAAAGAGCTTTAGCATAAAATCACTGCTTCCCTCTGTACTTGATCTATCTGAGAAAAAATTTCAGTGCTACCAAAGAGGACTTCATAGGCAGAAGCCTTTCTATTTATAAGCTCTCTTAATGTACTAGAGGCCACAATGAAGTCTCCCTGGAGACTTCCCTTCTCCAGGCTGAACAAGCCCAGCTCCATCAGCCTTTCTCCATAACAGAAGTGCATCAGCCTTCTGATCGTATCTGTGACCCTCTTCTGGATCTACTCCAACAGCTCCATATCTTTCTTGTGTTGGAAGTCGGACATCCAGAAACAGTACTCCAGATGGGCCTCATGAGAGCAGAGTAGAAGGTGACAGCACATGCTGTCAGATTATGTTAAGTTTTTCCTCTACTAGGATGTTTGTTTGTTTGGATTACTTAGCTGCTTCTGTTACCATTATCTCTCCGAAGCTGATTAAACAGATTAAATTAAACCTTCTTTCTTTCTGCTTCACACATCATTAAAATATATATAGGTATATATACTTCAGAAGGTGCATGCTGTTTCTATTCTCTGCTCATAGTGATGGATGAAACAGAAAGAAAAGAGTTTGATTTAATCACATAGTTTAACCTTGCAGGGAGAAGACAGACACCTATATAACATATTCATGTATATATTTTATTTTCAGACATATGTGTCCATGCATAAATGTATATTCTAAGATATACAGGTCTATCATATCTCACCTTTCATATTGCTGCAAATATACAGAAAAAGTACTTTACTGTGTTCTATGCACAATTCCATCAATTTTTCATGCAGGTGATATTTTGTTAATCTTACATTACACAAAATGTGAGTAGCTTCCCTGCCCAAAGAATTATAAAGAGAAAAATCTGGTCAAGACATTTCAAAGGGAGATGGAGAGCTAAGGATTCTTCTTTTCAAACACAGCATACATTCTAAACATTAAAAAAAAAAAAAAGGATTTCTTCAATACATTTTCTGCATCATGTATTAAGCTAATGGTTTTATTTTAACAGGAAATCTTGTGTTTTCACAGTTCGACCTTCATCCTCTCATTTCATTAAACATGGTGGTCTAGCCCATATAAATACTCATAAGTAAACAAAATCATCTCCTAATTATATGATAAAATTAAACATGAATTAAATTCAAAGAAATACTTTCAGTACTCAATATCAAAATAGTCGCAGCATTTGTTGACCATTTTTCTTTTGCAAAAGGTTGCTTAACTGTCTCATCTCAATAAATGTATTATGTAGCTCCAAGCCCTGGTTTTCACAAAAAAATGCACACAGTGTGCTTCCTTCATTCATTTGAAAATGGAAGGTGGATTGCATCATGAGCAGGCTGTTTCAATTATATTTTGATATTTTTTGCCATTTGAAAGATAGCATGTTACAAATCATGTCAGAATATTTTTCCTACTGGACTTTTATATCTATCCAACAGTCAAAATATTATTTGTGAAGCGTGAACATTTTAATAACTATTCTTCTGGTTTTCTGAGCTCGTTGACACTGTATAATGGCAGAAAAATGAAACCGTGTTGAAGATTTATCAGAACAAAACACTGGAAATGATGAATCACAAGTAATGAAGCAGGAGCTAAAGAAGAAAAAATGTGCAAGTTTTTGTTAGACTGAAGAAATGCTAATACATATTAGTATGTAATTTGTGACACCCTGATACATATGTACAGATGCAAAAGTATGTTATAATCAAACTAATACAGCAGGAAAAATAGAATCCCTGGAAACAAAATTCAGAAACATTATCTGTATGGCATTAACCAGATCAACACAGGCAGACAGTCAGTGTCTGTGTCACAGCAAGGTCAACCTAAGAATAAGAACTGCACAACAGGACAGAGTGTGACAGATAGGATGTGTGACTTGGAACTGGGGCTATCAGAGAAAGGGAGTAAATGCACAATTCTACTGAGAAAGTTCTTCATTTAGCGGGAATTCATAAAATGGGGAGTTGCAATATCTGTAAGCAAGTCACTTAACTCTGAAAGCAAAGAAATGAGCAGCTTTTTCTCCTGTTACCAAGTAGCATTTAAAATTGAAGATCAGGTTCAAAGCTACAGAGGAGAAACTAGGGGAGTCAGTGGCTAAACTTGTGTAGGAGAGTCTACTAGTGTCACATATCCAAATGGAATTAAATTCATCCATCCTCTTATGCACTCAGAAGAGAAGCAGCCTGGCCCTTCTCTGTTATATGTATTTGCCATGTGCTAAGAAGGTGTGAAAGATCTGAGGGGAAAGAGCTCCATATATTAGCATTTTAAATCCACTTTTATGTGACATAGCAAATGTTACTATCTTCTGAGCCTAAACTCTGAACCAAAATATGATGAAAATGTCTTATTGGATTGTATGGTCATTTCATTGTTAGCCCTTATTTTGAGATGGACGTACGCTGAAAAGAACAGCTTAAAACTTACAAATAAAATACTCAAAGCCAAGGAGGTATTTCTCTCATTTCCTGGAAATATGAAAGTCTCAACTACTGTATATTTCCTTTCCAAATAATACAATTTTACCACTGGCACCACTTTTCTTTAGGACTACTACATATAACCAGTATACTAAGGTCTATTTGTTACCTTCCAGGACATTTTTTCAATTTCTAATCTAAAGTACAATTCATGCTCCTAAACAATATCACTTCACCTTTTCCAAAACAAAATAGGTTTCTGTAACTTCTTTTCCACAGCAAAGCAAAGAGAAAAACAACACAAGGACAGGTGAGGTGAACCTTTTTCCCAACAGTGCAAGTCAACATCATTGGTCATTACTGTAGCTACTACTACAGCTAAATTCAGTGAGATGCAGATACCCAGAAGTGGCCTGTAGCTACTGAATGCAAAATTTCATTAATGGCTAAAGATATTGACTGAAACTCAGAACAGCGTGAAAATATAAAATTGAACTGTAAATGGCAGGAAATGCTAAGAAATACTTTCCCTCCCCAAAATAAAAATTAAATAAAATATTATTAATCATACTCATATAATATCAAATCTTGCTTTCTAGAGTATAGAGTTAGAATCTTAGAATGGCTTGGGTTGGAAGGGACTCCAAGAATTATGCAACACCTCTGCCACAGGCAGGGCCACCAATCTCCAGATCTGGCACTAGATCAGGTTGCCTAGGGCCCCATCCAACCCTTTCTTGAACACCTCCTGGGACTGAATATCCACACCCTCTCTGTGCAACCTGTTCCAGTACGTCACCAATCACTCTGTGAAGAACTTCCCTCTGACATCCATTCTAAATCTACCCTCCTTGAGCTTAATACCATTCCCCCATGTCCAGTCACTGTCTACCGTTGTAAAAAATTCATTTCCCTCCTTTTTATAATACCTTTTTGAATACTAGAAGTCTGCAATTAAGTCTTCTCACAGCCTTCTCTTCTCCAGGCTAAACAAGCCCAGCTCCCTCAGTTCCCTCAGCCAAAGATTATCTAGTTTCAGCTCCTCTGTCATAGGCAGGGTTGCCACCTACTAGGTCAGGCTGCCCAGGGCTCTGTCCAACCTGGTCTTGGACATCTGCAGAGATGGGGCACACACAGTGTCTCTGGGCAATCTATCCCAGTGTCTCACCACCCTTGCAGTAAAGAATTTCTTCCTAATATCTAGTCTAAATCTAACCTCTTCCAGATTAAAGCTATTTCCCTTTATCCTATCACCATCAAACTGTGTAAAAAGTTGGTCATCCTTCTGTTTATACGCTCTGCTTAAGTACTGTAAGGCCACAATGAAGTCTTAACAAAGCTTTCTGTTCTCCAAGCTGAAGCAGATCAGCTCCCTCAATGTTTTTCTGTAAGAGAAGTGCTTCAGCCCTCTGATCATCCTCATGTCCTTTCTCTGGATCAATTCCAACTATTCTACATCTTTTGTGTGCTTGGGGCCCCAGGCCTGCATGCAGTACTCCAGATGGGGCCTCGCAAGGCATGATCTGCCCTCAGTGAAGCTGTGACGGCTGTCTCAGATTAGCTCATCATCTCATATGTACTATAACAACTCTTCCAGGAAGATCTGCTCCATGATTTTCCCAGACACAGACATGAGGCTCAGCAGCATGTTGCTCCTTGGATCTTCCTTTCCCCCTCTCTTAAAAGTGGGAGTGATGTTTCCCATTTTCCATTCACCAGACACTTTGCCTGGCAGCTACAACTTCTCAAATATGATCGAGACTGTCTTGGCAACCACATCAGTCAGTTCCTTCAGGACCCTAAGGTGTATGTTGTCTGGACCCAGACACTTGTACACATTTAATCTCAAGAGGCAGTCTCATACTTGCTCCACTGTTACATTCTTATGATTAGGAAAATAAATAAATAAATAAAAATATTCTGAACTCAATTTGTTTACCTGTGAACTGAAGACCATGCTTTTGCCTCATCTGTATCAGGAGATAATGTAGATGATGCAAAGCTAACCTGGGTTTCAAGAGCAGTCTTTCCATGTAAGGAAAATAGATATAATATGGTTCCTAAAAATTAAGAAGGCCATTTAGAAGAATGAAGGTCTTCACCAAATAACAGAGAGCTTGTTAAACTAAATACAACTGAATGAGTATGTTGACACAATTGGAACACAGTTCACTTATTTGTAAAAATCTTGTGACAGCTTCGAACCCTCTCAGTCTCTGTAATTTAGTAACATTTTAAATGTTTGCCATATTACTTGGAAAACTCTAAGAATAGTTTAATTAATAGTTACACAGTAGATTAATGCTGCAGTGGCAAAAATTATACCAATAACAGACTCACTGGATTTCTTATTTCTGACTCTTGAAGACATTGTTAGCTCCATCCTATGCAGGGTTTCTGTGCTGAGAAAATTGGGCTAAAGATTAAGCATCTCATAAAACTGGTATATCAATGCACAAAGGTCAAGTGGAAATTCTGTTATTCTAAAGATGTCTTAAAACTCCTGGGGACGTTCTTGTTTTATAGATGATTTCTAAATCCCTCAAAACAAAATTATGATAAAAGCATGCACAATGGAGAGACAGGTTTGTATGAAATAAGATTCCACTAATGGCCTTCTGTAATATGAACAGGAATAAAACTGAAGGAAGCTCTTTGACTTTTCCAGAAGCAGAAAGAACCAGAAGTTTCCTCCAGGCATCCTTCTTATATTTTGCACATTCAGGAGGTGCCAACAACCTTGCCAGTTGTAGACACAGACTTCTAGGATTTCTGTGAAAATTAACTACTAAGTCATCACAAGTGATAAAGATGTATGGAATTCAGTTGAATTACATAAGTATAGCAGAGGTCAGATATATATATTTTTATCAAAAAAATCTTCCTAATTTAATGTACAATTTAACAATATGCGTAGCAGATAATAAAATCTTATTTGTGAAGGTGCCAGTTTCATTGTTTTCACTGTAGCTCTCTTTGTATTTTATAGTGCCAGTTGCCATCTGTTTGATAGGTTTCCTATACATCCTGCATTGTATAGCATATCTATTTTGAAAAAAACAAAACAAAAACAACCACAATTAAAAAACAAACATGCAAACAAAAAAATCAGTAACCATGAACTCTCTCTAGCATACAAAGCCAAAATTGTCCTGTATTTTGCAGTATAATTTAGGAAGCATACAATGTCTGTGCGGCTGGACAACATGCAGCTCAAGGTCCTGAAGGAACTGGCTGTTGTGCTTGCCAAGCAGCAATTCTCCATTACACACCTTTATCATTGACACAGACAACAGGATAAAGTGTACCTCAGCAAATCTGCTGATGACACCAAGCTGAGTGGTGCAGGTGATACAACTGATGAAAGAGATGCCATCCAGAGGAACCTGAAAATGCTTGAAAAGTAGGCTCATGTGAACCTAGTGAGATTCAGAAAGGCTAAGTGTAAGGTGTTATCAATTTCAGATATGTGTATAGAACTTGGAAAAGAACTCATTAAGAGCAGCCCTGTGGAGAAGGACTTGGGTGTCCTGTTAGATGGAAAACTTAACATATACTTCCAGCTCAGAAGCCCAACTGTATCATGAGCTGCATCAGAAGAAGGGTGGCCAGCATGGCAAGGAAGATGATTGTCGCCCTCTACTATGCCTTTGTCAAAAGATTATGAACTCTAAAGGAATAATGTATTTTTATGGACATTATGTTTATACAGTCATCAGAGCACAATACACAGAAGCTGGACATTAATAATATTGCTTTGATATCTGTTGTCTGCTGATCTATTGTGAGGTCCAGCCCCACAGAATGTCAGTATGTATGGAATAGATGAGTGGAAGTTGAGGTGAGTTGAGAACTGGCTAACTGGCAGAGCGCCGAGGGTTGTGACTGGTGGTGCAGAGTCCAGTTGGAGGCCTGTACTTAGTGGTGTTCCTCAGGGGTTGGTGCTGGGTCTGGTCCTGTTCAACATCTTCATCAATGTCCTTGGTGAGGAGGTAGAGCCCACCCTCAGCAAGTTTGCTGATGATACAAAGCTGGGAGGAATGGCTGACATGCCAGAAGGCTGTGCTGCCATTCAATGAGACCTGAACAGGCTGGAAAGANCTGGTGTAGGGAACCTGCTTTGGCAGGGGGTTGGACTTGATGATCTCTTGAGGTCCCTTCCAACCCCTATGATTCTATGATTCTATGATTCCATGATTCTATGATTCTATGATTCTCTGATAGGAAGTTCTGCACAAATGTGTGTGGGAACTTCTTCACAGTGCAGTGATGGAGCACTGGCACAGGCTGCACAGAGAGGTGGTGGAGTCTCCTTCTCTGGAGACGTTCAAGACCCTCCTGGACGCCTACCTGTGCGACCTGGTCAAGGGAGCTGCTTTGGCAGAGGGGTTGGACTCGATGATCTCTAGAGGTCCCTTCCAACCCCTACAATTCTGTGATTCTGTGATTCTGCAATCGGCCTTCTGAGCTGTAAGTGAACATTGCTGGCTCAGTTAAATCTTTCATCTACCGACACCCACAAATCCTTCTCCTCTGAGCTGCTTTCAAGTCATTATGTATGTGCAAAACAAATTTGTTTGGATTGATGTGTTTATCCACTTAAATGTTACCTGTTTATAGTTGATCCCCTCTTACACATTTAATTAGAAATTTTTATTAGTAACATATTTGTTTATACTTGCTAATGTCTACAGTCTAGAAACTGGGATTTCAGTGTGCTACATGCTATTCAAATTTATACTGATAGATAGCACAGCTCTACAAACATATTGGTAGTCTAAATACACAGAAGAGAGACAAGATGCACAAAGATGCAAGAAAAAAGGAAGTGTTTCCCAGGTCATTTAAAAAGACTGTGAGAGACCTGTAATGAAATGCACCTTCTAAGTCTTCATTAAAGAAATCTAGTCTCTCTAGTCAGCTGATAAAACCCTAAGTGCTAGAAAAGAAATAGGTGCACCTCAAAATATTCATATTAACTTAAATAACAGGCAAAATAAGGAAATCTATGTTAGTACATGAGTTCTGCAGGTGAAGCACTCAAAAGTAATGATATGACACAGAGTATTTTGCCTGACATTATATTCCACACGATTTTTCTCTTAGTGATGAATGAAAAATATATTAAATATATTTTTTTTATGTTTACTGTTCAAAACTGTGGCACCTATACTTCACACTGATCAACCATTATAGTGAATAAAGATTTTACTTTCTTATATTTTCAGTAAAGACTCTGTAACAGTTTTCAACTTGCTTCATAAAGCTTTATATACTATCTGTAAGAAAACTCTAATTAAACAAGAAGTGCTATGATTCTCATTTAACTAGCTAGGAACTTAAATGGAACCTTAGGAACTTCTTGCAAGTCACATATAAAGTCCGTAATAATGGTAAGGTGGGAAGCCAGTTGTCCTTGAAAACATGAAACCTTTCTTCACCTTCCAAGCAACTCTTTTTCCATTCATTCCGTATTAAACACCTATTTCAGGGCAGGAACCATGAGATACCATTCCGTTTCATTAGGCTTTATTCAGACATTACAATCACATAAAACAATGCTCTAAATCACATAAATTCATTATGAAGCTTAGATTCAACAGAAAGTGCTCAGTGAATGAGGTACGATACCCCAGAAATATTGTACTATTTCTGCATAATAAAAGAATATTATTGCAGTGTACATCCCACAGATGACCACTACAAATGATCATATGAAATCTGGCTTTCTGATTATTCATTTTGATTATGTTGAAATAATACGATGAAGCAACATTAGACATTCCTGAGTAGGGACACAATTACTTGGAGCACCATTGTTTTTGAAGAATGGCACTGCACCTGGACTATTAGTTCAGGCATAACCTCAGTCTGCAGACGTTTATTGCTTCCAGTTCCAGAGTTAACTTACTATGTGCCTGTTTAGGACTTGGTCCAACAGGTTCATTTTGTTTTCAGTTGGAGAAAGAGAGAATGAAAGTACATTCTCCTATGCCTGAAGTAGGTGGGCAGATACTCTCGCCTTCCTCTACAGAATTTAGAGAGAATCAGGACATCTTCAAAACCCTGTCTCAACAGTTCATATCTCATCATTTCCTGCTAAAGCTGAAATTTTACTGAACCTTGCTGTATGTGCATACGCACATCTAGCAGAATCCCGAGACACTATGTATTCAATGGAAATTTCCCGTCAGTGTATATAAGCTGTCAGAGCCAGCTATAATAATGAAACCACAAGTTATTTGCTTTAATCTTCAACAGAAAACCAGTGTTTTGGCAGGAGACACTTTCATCAGAAACTTTATAACCACCGGTTGTAGATGTTTTCAGCTAAAAGGCATACGTCAAAGGTAAATAAAGTTTAATTATAGCATATGTGTTTATTCTTTACTAACGAATTTGATTTTCACCAAATGTATTTTGTAATCAGGGAAAAATATATTCCACTGATTTTCATCATCAGCTTACAATTAATTTAGTTAGCTCTCAGCCTTGTTCATTCCCTGGAAAATATTTTCCCAAGCTACTCATATACATACCTTGCTTTTTCAGAATAAAACTGAAATAAGTACTGACACAGAAAATGCTTATTAAGCAATATAATTTTAAACATATTTTTCAGGGGTACATTGTCTTTTCAAGTAATGAAGTTATAAGATTTTCAGTAATCTAGCTGCTGCTTCTCTATGTTAGAAACTTCTACTGTTTCTACTGCTGCAAAATTTCTCCATCATCATCACATTAGAATCTCTTAAAAAAATATAAATAGATTTAAATCTATCCTGCAAATTAACAGATGCTATCATATGGGAAAAGAAAATGAAATAAAAAGTCTGTATCATAAATTTAAACCTTATACTGGATCTTCCATACAAAGTCTATTTACGTTCTTCGTTATGTTTCTAAAAGAAATGTATTGGAGTACTGTACTACTAGAATGAAGAAAACAATGCCACATTCTGTACCTTCTCAATTATCCTTTTGACCCTTTACATTGCACAAGCCAAAGAAAATTGAGGCATACAAAAATAAGGGAAACTTTCAATCAGCAAAATAATTTGCCAAAAACTACAGGCTAGCCAGATCAGTTACAACTTTTCAGAGAACTGAAGGTATTACTGGGTTTTAATATTAATGAAAAAACTTGATTCAATCTTTTTGTTGGGTGGGCTGAGGAAGATATTTTAACAGATCTAAGTCATTTGTTCTGTGCCTTGAACTTGGTGCTCCAATCAATGTGTATATTTTTCTAAGGTTTTAAAAACTGTAATAATTAACATCTTGATTTTAGACAGTAAAGGAAAATTGTCTCATCAAATCAGGTCCCTGCTATCACAAAAGTACATGACGTGTCATCCTGTTCATCTAGTGATGTTTTAATTGGTTGGGTACTTAGTTCCTTCTCTCATCAAAATTATGTTTGAAAATCTGTGAAAAGTAGAAACTGTCTTACTATTTCCAGACAAAATTTGTTTGGGAACAGTTGAAAAAGTTGACACCAAATTGCCTGCTGTTTAAAAATTCTGATGGTTTTATGATGAGGCGTCCTATGTTCAGCTTTCTTTCTCCTAGACTGAACATTCCAATTTCTTGCACTGTCTCTCCTCCTTCCCCGATTGTCCTAGTTTCTTTTCTCTATTCCTGTTCCAGTCAGCATTCTTCTTTCCTGAAAAAATGTGGTTTCTCTAATTATTTTTGCAGCTTTTGGTTCCTTTTCCACTCTTCTTACACTTCTGAGATAAAAGTATTACATTAAGAAGTTTTGTTTTTGTTGCTTTTTGACTTATAAAGTTCTTTCTCAGATTTGTTAACAATTCCTTTGATACCACATGCTATCTTTTCTCCCAGTCCATGATTCCCCAAATATGCATTGTAACCCTTGACAAATGAATTATAAGACCCATACATATTTTGACAGGTACTTCCAATCTGGATAACACAAAGATATAACATGAGGAAAGAAAAATAAATAATGCTCTAAGGAGATATTTAAGGGAACTGGCTGAAGAAATCATGTATGGGTATAGAAGACAAACATAGAATAATATGCACAAATTATGCAAATGATCTGAAATTATGCAAATGATGCCTGAATGCCTCCCCTTTTCAGATTTGAGAAATTTTGTGTCTTGAACAAAATACAACATCTGCAGGAACAGTAGCAGGTGGTTTCTGGGAGGAGGGCCAAGCACCGATACGTGCAAACAGACTGAAAATAAAAGTGGTAGACAGTCACTTTAGTGTAGAAAGGATACTCTCTCATGTTTGCTTTTATAGGCATCTAACTTTTTTTCAGCTGGATCGCAGCTGGTCTTTCTAAAACAGCTTTAAATCAATGTTTCGGTTAAGAGGTTCAATGTCTTAGAGGGGTAGAGGTGCCTGAAGGTTCAGAAGGCAAGATCCACATAACAGTTCCAAAGCTGTGCAATCAAAACTCTTGCAGTATTGTACACTCTCACTGACACACCTTTCCCCTAATGACCTCTGGCTTTAAAACATTTATCCTTACACTTTCAAAGTCCAACAAAGGATATTAGCCTCTCAGTAGAATGCCATTAAAATGTTGCATGCCACTTTGAAAACCTAACTGGTAGTTTATTGTCAATAAGATATCTGGTAAGATATCACTTCTCTGCTCTTTGGTACACAGTCTCAGTACTTATGACATATTCATTAATTACATATTAAAAATTTACAATTTATAATGTCATGCTGTATGAAATACAGGCTGTAAAACACTGCCATTTATAAATCTAGCTTGTGTCCGTTCATACTGTTGTATGCCTGTGAGTGTCAGAATGAGTCTATGATTTATTTATGGGAAGAATTCATGTTTTCTGAACTTTCAAATTTTGAGAATCATACTTCTGTGCAGTAAGTATATTTTATTTCTTATACTGTTATTGGCTTTTGTTTCCCAGAGTAGGATGTGCCTGAATTGGGGGGGGAAAAAAAAAAGTAAGGGAGATCCTATTTGTGGTTTCATTAAATAAGAGTTTAAACCTAAAAGCTGCTAAACCACAAGGGAAGAAACACAGAGCAGGGGTAAAGCCAGTAGCCTCTATTTTTAAAGCTGTCTTTTATTTCTGTAATGCTGATGGACAAACTCAATCTTTAAGTTACACTTCTGCTTGCGACCAGGCTGCTTTCAACACTTCCATTTTATTTAAAGAACTAGATATTCCATGAGTCTAATTTGAAGTTCATTTGCTGTTATAAATAACAATAAAAAAAATAAGAAGTCAGATGTGGTCTACTCATCAGGGAAGTAGTACATGAAGTTGAGGATAATCCATACCGTGCTGGGGCTACAACGTGTTTGGGTAACATTTATGACGTGAGAAGTGTTTGATTACTTTTTCTAACCAGTGAGTAAGAATATATGTGGCAGTAAATAATTAGTTTTATCTCTTTGCTTTTCAGTTATTTTAAAATACTTCTTTTAAAATCTTATTAAAAGTACAGTTTTGAAATATTGTTTGTTTTCATTTGATTTGCCTGCTTCCTCTAATTGGAAGTACTATGACATACTTTTGCATAACGGAAGTGTGGAATTAATATAAAAAGCTCGTTCTTAATGCTTGATTAAGACAGATAGTTTTGAGCTATAATTATTATTTTAGGATGTAAAAAGAAGTGGTAGGTAACAGGTAGTTTTTCCATCATCCTGCTATTTCAAAATGGCTCCTTGCAGCTGCAAAGTTTTCAATAGTTTTAGACTTTCATCTCACACAATGATCCTGAGCCAAAGGATTCAGGAATGGGTTGAAACTCCACCATGGATGCATTGGGAGTAGCGATAACCATCCAGGGCAGCTATATAGATCTTGTTGAAGTTCAAGGAAATATACACTTGAGAAGTGAGCATTAACTATGAATCATTTTACTTTTGATTGCTTACCTGTACTGTCTGCTTACCTTGCTAGAAACATCTGTCATCAAATGCACAATGTAGGCTATGAAAATTTTCATATAAGCAATTGTTTCTAATAGATGCATTTTCCCCATATATCAATTCATTGGTATCTGAAATAGCATACTAAGAATAAGCTTCAAGCACATTCTGTTAGATGCAGGGGTGACATGAGTTAATTTCATTGCTGTCAGGAGAAATCTTGATGGGTATATATTGTGCGTTATCATGAGGTACCACAGCTGCAAGGGATTATTTCTTCTACTAATAATGGCATAATAGAATACCATAACTTGTCATAAGATTTCAAGTCAGCTATGAAATTAACCTATTTCATCAGTGAAAAAAAAGACCCTACTGATTCTTTTACAGGCTTTTTTTTTTTCTTTTTCAATGAGACAGATACTTTTGTAAATAGGAATTATAAAAGTTTCAAGGAACCATGTAGTGTCTTAATTTCTTGAATAAATCTTGCATACAGTCTCTAAAACACATCAATTTACATTCTTTGTTCATAGATTACATGAATCACATCACAATGGTATAGAAAATTATCAAATAGTAACTTAAGCCAATAGCAACTCAGGGACTAAAATATACCACTCTGACCTTTGACTTATTTTTTGCCATGTACATCCTGTAACATCCTTTAGGGTTCATCAAACTCCACGACACTAAAGAATGGTGTTTGAAAATGTGCTGACAACAGCATGCCAAGCCCTAATTTATAGTTTTTCATCTCCTTTTACGGTGGAACTGAACAGAAAAAAAATTGCCAACAAAGTAGTCCATTCTTGGAGAACAAGATGATTTTCCTTCCTGGATGAGTTTTATACTCACTTAGAGAACTGAATTAGCTCACCAAAAGTTTGGAGGTCTGCTACACATGTCCAGGGAGGCCTTGAATGGTACCCAAAAGATGGAAGGAATACGACTTCCTCCTCCACTGGCATAAGCCATTAAAGGGGGTCATCTCAGCTATTTTAATCAAGATCAGTTTAAAAGAGAGGTAATTTTTGAAGCTGTATGGGCTTGAATCACTATAGGCCAATAAGAGAAAAGCTAAGAGCTCTAATAGTAGCAGTTAATACAAATGTAACCACAGCTAAAAGGTGCAAGGTTGAAATTCCAGCATTGAAGAGGTTCAACAGAGATTACCACAGTGAAGTCAATAACACAAAGTTAGATTTGAAAACCGCTTGAGAAAAGAGTAAGTGCTTCTGACTATTTGAAGTTATGCAGGCATTTAAAGACATTTAAAACATGGACTTTCTGTAAAAAAAAAAAAAAAATTAAAAAATTAAACATCAACATTAACAGAGAAACAGCTTACTCATCTCTTGGATTTTTCAGTTTGGCAGCACAAGCTCTGTTTCTGTTGGTTTGAAGTATAGTTCCAGTTTCACCATGGCTGTGACTGTACTGTTCAGATCAGATCCAAACCAGTGCTTACAACATATTGCTGAATTGCTCTCACAACATAGAATATATATCAAATAGGAGGAACAGAGTATCTTGCATAAGACCTCTTCGAGGCAAAAGAGCAATCATCAGCTACTACCCTCCGGTTCTTTCCTGAGAGAAAAAATAGCTCACTCAAGTGCCTCTCAATAATTCTTGCCAGGGTTTCCAGCAAGGTCAACAAAGCTTCATGGTCAATGGCTAGTGAGAGAGTGAAAGGATTAGCAGTAGCATTTAATTTTTGTCTATCGATGACAGCAGATCACTGAGCAATAAGATTTCCTTTCTTATTATCAGGGTCACGTAGAAGAGCTCCTGCTGAAGTTGCAGGAATTAAATTTATAAAATATGTTTTTCAAAATTTAGGGGAGTAAGTTAAATTTGATTTTAATTGTTTAGCAAACCCCAAGAGATATAGTTCATAAATTAAAGGGTTTTGTGAGTACAAACATTAATTAAGTTATATTTGCTTTCTGAAATATAGTGACAGTTTAGTCTTGAAAAGATTAATGTTCTTGTGATTCCTTTGTATGCACGTCTGAATTCCCTGCTTGTCCCTATGGGTTCTGTTTAGTGGCATTTAGGTTCTCTGATGGAGCAGATGACTTTTTGCAGCTGACAGTGTAGTAAGAGGGATCAGGAAAAAGCTTATTCCTCTGACCCTCATTCTGGAAGGAGAACTAAAAATGTGTATAGTGGTAGAAACTGCTATTTAATGTTTTCATTCTACTGATAAAATCAAACTCATTTTCTCTGATGAGAGAGGGCTAAGCCTTTGCCAGAATCTCACTAAAGCCTGTTGAAGGCACAGATTTCCCTTCTGGATTTCATTTTCTTTCTTTGTTTAACAGATAGAATATTTCTGGGAAAGGATGCAGGTAAAGAGAATTTTGCATATGTTGGAGGGGACATTACTTTTGTTTTCCTTTTCCCATCCTTCCATTTGTGATCCAGGTATTTCTCCAAAGTCATCACTGACAGTGACCCCCCTTGGACTTGGGGGTCCTGATGGACAAGAAACTGGTCATTGCAGCCAGAGCTGCATTAAAATAGGGATGGCCAGCAGGGAGAGGGAGGTGATTGTCCCCCTCTACTCAGCTCTTGTGAAACCTCATCTGGAGTGTTGTGTCCAGGCCTGGGGACACCAACACAAGAAAGATGGAGAGCTCTTGGAACAGGTCCAGAGGAGGGCCACTAAGATGATCAGAGGGCTGCAGCACCTCTCCTGTGAGGAATGGTTGAAGGAACTGGGCTTGTTTAGCTTGGAGAAGAGAAGGCTTCAGGAAGACATCATTGTGGCCTTCCAATACTTGAAGAGAGCATATAAACAGGAGGAGGAATGACTGTTTACATCACCTGATAGTAATGGGACAAGGTTTTAAACTAAGGCAGATTTAGGTTAGATGTGAGGAGGAATTTTTTCACTCAGAGTCTGGTGACTCACTGGAACAGGTTGCCCCGAATGATTGTGGATGCCCCATCTCTGGAGGTATTCAAGGCAAGGCTGGATGTGGCTCTGGGCAGCCTGGTCTGGTGGCTGGCAACTGTGCCCATGGCAGGAGAGTAGAAACTTGAACCATGATGGCTAGATGATATTCGTGGTCTTTTTCAACCCAGGTTATTTTATGGTTCTATGATTCTATCCTCTGTATCCTTCCTACTCAAAAGTTACCTAAAGACAATTAATTTAAAAAATGCCTTATTTGACCATTAGATAAAATATGATACTTGAACACTGGATTCTTTATGCAAGGATTGTTTTTAATTTGAAGAGAAAATGGCTGGCCTGTTATCATGGTTTTATGGTTTTTGGTATTGGTACTTCACATCATAACATCATGTAGTGCATTGAGAATTAAAGAGTTAATGCCCCAGCTCCATGGATTATAGATAGCCATGGGTATACCTGTCTCAGAAGAGAAGAACTACGTTCCCCAGAGGACTTTGTGTTGTTTTGTATTTTTACATTTTTCCGCTCTGAGGGAAAGATAAAAACTGTTTGTGTGTCACGAGATGCTCTCTTTCCTTTGGGGAATGACCTAGCAGTGGGTGGTTGTTGCCGCCTCGTCTTAAGCATTTAGCTTAAGATCTTGGTTTTATTGGACCCTCTCTCTTGCTCATTTTATTTGATTTATTAGCTTCAATTCCAATTATATTGTATTATATTGCGTTATTTTGCTTTCCAATATCTTATTTAGTGAATTAGCTTTCCTCCTCAGATCGTTGCCACTGTTTTGTTTTTAGGCCCTTCCCCTTTCCGAGGGTGTGGATCTTTGGGTCCCTCACACCAATCGTCACGGAACTGGGCCAAACCTGACTGTAAACCCTTGAAACCTGTGCCTAAACAGAGGCTTAGGAGCATATGGAATGTCACCAAAGGGGGTAGCAGCAAACAAATTACTTCTTAGGTGCAATTCATAAAAATAGTATTACAGTTATTACTCCTAATTTTACTTACCCGTGTTAAAAAGTTTTTGTTGCTTAAATGTATCAAGTAATACTACAACAAGTAATATTTTGTCATTTGATTTTCTTTCATGTTGGTTGAAAACTTGAATGATCTTGACAGAAAATTCTCTCTCCATTTCATTGGTGGATGATGTAAATAGAAACAGAATTAACCATTTTATAGCTATCTCCTAAGTAACTTGTCTGAACTGAGCACTAAACATCTGCAGCTGAGGTCCTGCAAAGAAAAAACCCTCACTAACCAAGAAAATACAAGACTTTGGGTTGAGAATTTTGTTCTGAGCAACCTCCAAAGTGTTCACTGGATCAGATGTAGAAGCCAGATTTCCCTATACACTGTGTTCCCTATTCTAATTGCAAGAATAGCTTGTTTCCTAAATAGATAAATTACAGCAAGAGAGAGTGTGATCAACCTCTAAAAATACAAGGAGAAGGGAAGAAAACCCTCCTGTGGGGGTCAAGAAGTTACCAGCTGCTTAATGGGAAAATTTAATAGAGAAAGTACAAAGGCCACTAATACACATTAATATGTGTATAGTCATAAAACAAAATAGACTGGTGTGTTTGCTGCCAGTACTGAGCACAGAAATATACATACTGACACAGAAATATAGGGTGTCTCCACATTTCTACTCAGTGGACTTACTCCATGTAAAGCAGGCTTGTAGGTTCACTCTGCTTGAGTGCATTATCTTCAGTGGAAACCAATCAATTCTACAAAAGTAAAAAGCAAGACATTCAACATGCCAAGAGGCCTAGTAACTGTACATTGCCCTATTCACTAGTAATAGCAATATTCCCCAAACCTTAGAGTTAAATTGAAATACATATTTGTCCCAAAATGTGTTTCCTCAGAGATCTTGAGATGGATAAGTACGTAAGTTCTAGTCAGTAAAAGAGACCATACCTCTGAACGACATTTTAAAAGGTAGATTTTAATTATTACTGCAGGGTAAATATAATTTATTGTTACCATTCACGCTCTTAGAAGCCATTTCATTAAATTCTAGGTATCAACAACAAAATGAATAACGATCTAATTAAATATAGTACAACACAAAAACACTCACTGGGGACTAAGTATTGTGTGGCATAGAATACTGGAGAACAGAGTAGGCAAAGGAATCCCTAATTGCTGTCACAATATCACAAGGACCTGTCATTTCATAACCATTGAGAAACGCAATACTCTTTTCTGCAGTGCATTAGGTAACCACATAAAATATCGTCTCAATGTTTCTTCTTTCAAAATTAGTTTCCTTACTTGATTTAGGTTTAATATTTTCACATTACTTAATTCTGAAGGTGAGTGTCCAAAGAGTGCTTGAATATAGTTACATTAAATTATTTTAATGATTCATTTTTAGTTGAATTTACATCTGCATTTATAGGCATTCCTCCCTCTCACTCTAAGAACCCTTAAATAAACAAAAACTTAAAACTGTACTCTGACGAGGACAGTTTTCAGCATGCCCTTTCCCCTTCTTTTTGTATCTGATCCTGATAAGATGTTCATATGCTCTCTTCCCCTTACCAAGCTAGTACCATAATAGGTGGGCTTTGTGCGAACGCAAGCAGGTAACATAATTTCTCCTTATGGTGTTAACTCTTGTTTTGTTTGTGCTGCACCTGAAAATGGCAGCATTTTTCACAGGTTGACTAAATTTGTGTTTGATCTTATTTTGTGTGAACTACCCTTCCCAACATTCAGCTTGTATAAAAATGTGCTGAAGTAATAAAAACTCACACTTTCCTTTAATCATTTGTGAAACAAAACAAAACAAAATAGATTTTATTTTGATTATGATACAGGTGTTTCACACCATTCACTTTCATTTCTTTTAAACAGAACACCCAAGAAAACAAAACAAAACAGC
The DNA here is from genome assembly GCA_013399175.1 of Odontophorus gujanensis. NCBI lineage: Eukaryota > Metazoa > Chordata > Aves > Galliformes > Odontophoridae > Odontophorus > Odontophorus gujanensis. Next base: position 148,024 of record VXAB01009397.1, on the reverse strand, counting down.
AAAATGCTTTCATATGCAGATAGTGATATTTGAGAAAGGAGAGATTTTCATTATCTTGGATGAAAAGGGGCAAAATTGGCAAATCAAAAAGAAAAAGAGCAAGTAAAATTTTTGAACACACAGGTGTAATTCCTAAATTAGTAATAAGTATTACAATTATTATATAATGGTTATTTTTTTTCTCAGATATAATGTGAATGATGTTTCAAGGAATGCATTAATTCTTTGTCCAATAGAGAAGGGCAGGTGTACACATTCCTGACCAGGCAATTTTTCAGTTTTTCAACTTTACTGGTGAATATCTTTTTTATCTTTTAATTATCTTTTTTTTTTTAGTCTTTTTATTTATATTTTCTTTCTTTCTTTTATTTATTTATTTTAAGGAAACAATTTCTTTTAGCAGTATACTCTTCTGGGATACCCTGATTCTAGATCAACTGTTGCAACCTGAATGCACTTACAGTGAAAGCTGTGCGAAAATTCTCTCTGGGTTTCTGGGAATGCCAGGTTGATTTGTGTTATTGGCATTTAGTAGAGCAGTAGGTTACTACGAAAAGCGATTTTGAGATATGATCTCATATTGAAATCTATAGCTGTTGGGAGTGATATTTTGAACTGGATATTTTTCCTGCATTTTGGGACCCTTGAATTGCCATCAGTAGTCAGAATGCATATACTCATAATATATTCCTAAAATGTTTCCACTAAGAAGGTAGAAAAGCTCAATCCAGTTTTTTAAACAGTACTTTTTTTTTTTTTATTTACCAAAACCTGGTTTATGACAATAAACTGAAAATACCAAGTGAGGGAGAAAAACCTATCTCTCAAATCATGTCACTAAAAAATTCTCTCTGAGGACTAAGCTGTTGAAAAGACTTAATTTTTGGTACAACTTTTTTTATTTTTTTTTTTTCATCAGGCTGCAATGCTCTGTCCCACTCAAGCTACTATACTTTCAGATCAGTTCACTCTGTTGAAAACCCATTGTAAAAATGTCAGGGTTCATATAGCTCATTGCTGTAGATGACCTTGTAGTAATCTTTGCTCTTACATCACTTCTTTTAATTTCACCTTCCATTAATCATGCCTATTACTTTCTAGTTACAATGCATCCATTACATTGCTGATTTCTTTTTCTTTCCTCTGAATCTTCCTGCTCTCTTGTTTTCCCTAGGCCTTCTAATGNAACCAAACTGAATTTATAAATTTCTATTAGATTCCTAAGTATATTGTTAATATTTCTTCATTATGATGAAGAAATATTATATATATTATAATTATATATAATATATATAATATATCTTCATCATAATAATTATATATTCACAGATATTTAACTGTGCATCACATAAAGAAAAAAAGAATTTGAGTTAAATACAGTTAAAGAATACCCCAAGTAGGAAGGGACCCATAAGGTACATTGAGTCCAACTTCTGGCTGCACATAGGACCATCAAAAAATCAGACCATACGTCTGAGTGTTGTCCAGGTGTTTCTTGAACTCTGGTAGCTCTGGGCCATGACTGCTTCCCTGGAGAGCCTGTCCCATGTTTTCTCTGGTGGCGAACCATTAGAAGATCCTGATTTTCTCTTTTCTTATGTTTTCATATTTCAAATAATACCTAATCTAGCTCAAATTCTATTTTTAGAAAAGACTTTCATCAATTCCAATTTTACTTCAGGGGTCTCAAAATCAGAAAACATAAATTTGTGCTATGATTCCATTGTATAATACTCCTAAAAGTTAGATGATTTTGTTTTCATACTTAGGATGATTTGTTATACTTATGGGGATTCACTATGAGCAGTGTATACCTATTTTTCCAGCTGACTTCCTTCTCCTAGAAATCAGTGCAATATTTGTGTTTACACTGACATAAAAAACTACAGAACTATGTAACTTATACTCCATGCTGACATTTAAAAATTCCTTTTAATTTTGTTTCTTGCACCTTGAAAAATGTTTTCTTCCTTCACATAGATGCTTTTTTAAAATTAATTTGAATATGTTCTTTAATGAATAATAAACAGATATTTTCCAGTTTAAGAAAAAAAATTACAATGCACATCTAATGCACTGCTTAACCCAAATGTTTCTTCCTTCTTTTCCTGTAACTTTTAATTATCCTTCTCCTATTACAAAGTCTGGTTTCCCCCTGCTTCTACCTACCTGATTCAATTAACATCACCTTATATAAAAACACGAATGCTTTCACTCTATCTCATGTTTGATGATTTTCTTTCTTCTTATTCTCCCACATAACAGCTATTATTAATGATCTCTTTTTCAGTGGCACATTTCCTTGAGCTTTTAAAGTGGCTACTTTCTCAGCACCCTTCCTTAAGAAGCTTTTATCTGTTTCAAATTCCATTGCTAACTATCATGCTATTTCTAACCTTCTATTTCTCAGTAAAGTTCTTGAAAAGATATTCTGTTCTTAACTTTCCAAACACCTTGTTAATAATAATCTCTTTGATTGTTTCCACGTAGGGTAGGTTTTCATCTCCAGCACAGCACAAAAATGTGATATTCTACTTACAAGATTTGAAGATCACTTGAAATCTTACCTAGTGATCATAGTTCTTTCCCCTCCTCATTATTTTAGATTACAGTACGGCATTTGACAATACTGAACTGAACATTTTATTACACTATTGCAGATCATGAGATAATATTTCCATTTCCCATCAGTTTTACTTTAATGACAACAGTTTTCTCTCTGGTTATTATTGTTGCTTTTTACATTCTTTTTTTTGTTTATAATTTTTGTTGTAATTTATTCACTTTTTTCTTCCACATATCTGATGTGTTAACCCCTTGTCCTACAATTACTGGCATTATAGTGTAATGGTAATGTCACACTCTAACATTTGAATTCATAATTGAAATACTGAACAACTCTCAACTGCACTTTTTTTTACTAAGGGCTACTTAAGGATTCTGAAGAAGCTTTCCCATTGATTTCAGAACTTAATTTTGTATAAGCTTCTTTCATTTTTTTACTGTTAAGGAATAGTTTGTGCTCCTCAAAGCACATTCTGCAAATTAACATACTGTACTTCCATGTCAGCTCACTTGCACAGCTAATTAAATATTTCTCATGTGCATTACATATGATGACTACTTTGGTTTATGTTTCAGAGATGTTTTCCAACTATCTGTGATTTATTTATAGGTATATCTGTGGCACTAATCATCGGAGTATTTGAGCACATGGAAATGATTAAAGATACATCAAAATTGCTTCTAGAAGGTGCTGCTTTTCTTTTTCTGCTTTGAAGCTATTTCTTTACCATAATGTTCTGGAGGTTGATTCCCTCTGTGTTCAGTGTCATCACTCCATAGCTATTGGGAAATAGTAGTTAATACAGATATACCATGTACTGAGCTTGAAAGTCATGTGGAAGAGGCTGTACTTGTTTGGATGAGCTTTGTAGCAAGTTTGTTTCATATTTTGGCCTGCCACTGATAAAACCTTCCTTTCCATTGTCAGAAGATGAAAGCCAGGGATCTAACAGCCAAGTATCCCAAATGAGTGTAGCAATCACACTGGGAAATTGTGAAAGACTGTACTTGAGATAAGTGGGCTTTAGTCTTTCATATATCTGATGGTGGGGGGATGGGCAAGAAACAGGACAGAATTTTCAAGAAACACAGCTTTAGAATAAAGAACTTTCTAGTTTCTCTTTATCCCCAATTACACAGCCTTTCCATTCTATTTTCTAAAATATTTTTCAACTAATACACACAGGAATTTTTTGACCATTGTTCATAGATACAATAATTAAAGTTTTTAAAAGTAATTAACAACTTTACAATTAATTCCTCAAGAAAGTCTTGTGACAATAACCATTTGCCTTGAAGGGGATATCTTTGAGTACACAACGCTAAGGAAGAATTGAACTGCAACACAAGTAATTTCCACTTCAGAGGAAAAAAAATATATGAGTGTAAATATGAGTGTAAATAAAATAACAAAACCCCAAACTACTTACAACTTCTCAGTTTCTTCAATGTCCAAATCAAGATTAGTATTCCCCTTCTGGAAAACCCCCCACTAAACTTTTACATCAGTTCTGGGCTCCCTAGAGTTTCCAGTTTCCATGAAAAGTGACAACATTTTTGACTGTGAAATGAATTCGGTTTGTATACATTATTGCACCTTATTTAGAGAGTAGAAATCAGATCAACTGAAATGGTTTACATTTGTTTGTGTGCATATTTATTTTATCTGAATGCAGAATTTATGATTGGAGTGCAAAAAATATGTAAGTATGTCCATGAATTTAAATGGAAATCCACAGTTCCTCAAAATGTCTTTAAAAGTTTTCATGATCCTATTTCCTTGTGCAGTGAAGCAGTCACAAGAAAAAAGAGAAGTGGTGAAGCTGGGCAAATACCGGAGGTAAGTTTCTATTAAAATTTCCTCCTGCCATTTTCAGCGGCAAGCCTGCTAACAAAAACCTGCACCACATCTCATTGGACATATTCACAAGACTCCATAGCTCCATAGTTGTAATGAACAATCAAGATGCTAAAGCATCAATAGATGAGCAGATCTTTTCAAAAGGAAATTACTTCAGAGACCTTTTGGCAATAGGTGCAAAATAACGTGTTAAGAGATAGAGGACCTCTAGACGGAAGTCCAAAAACTGCTTACTCTCATGTTTATTTTTACATTGAAAAGAGCAACAAAATAAATATTTTGTTCAAACACATATAATATGAAGTTAATTGGAGTGAACTGTCATATTACATTTTTAAAGGTACAAAGCTATTGTGTTTCAAGATGTTGGCTTTTTATCCTTAGATGTTTGGACAACATTAATAGAGAATGGTTTTACTTTTGAGTCTCCTCTTACTCACAGGTATCCCAAATCAAAATAATACTCTTTTCTTTTAATGAACAATGACTTTCCTTACTCTTGCTCTATAAGCATACAAACCCCATCATTAACATAAAAAATAACTACTTGTAAGAATGCACAGCAAACGTATTGCA
>VXAB01009397.1:129949-142858 GCA_013399175.1 Odontophorus gujanensis | reverse complement strand
CTATGATTCCTTTATCATATCTTTTATTAACAGTAGTTTCCTAGAGATTTTAGAAGTAATAATTATTTTCTTAGTCTTTAAATCTTTCTTCATTGTTTCTCTATTTCTGAATATCCCACTACTGGCTAAATGACATAACCCAACATCTTTCTTGCCTTTTTAGTAGTTGTTACATCACTGAAATTTAGCTAATTAATTTTTAATTTTTGCTTATAATTTGCCGGTTAACTCTGGCAGTATTTGTTTTCAATATTTGAATTAATATTACAAATTTTTGCACTAAAATTGAACAAATAACCAAACTGAATTTATAAATTTCTATTAGATTCCTAAGTATATTGTTAATATTTCTTCATTATGATGAAGAAATATTATATATATTATAATTATATATAATATATATAATATATCTTCATCATCATAATTATATATTCACAGATATTTAACTGTGCATCACATAAAGAAAAAAAGAATTTGAGTTAAATACAGTTAAAGAATACCCCAAGTAGGAAGGGACCCATAAGGTACATTGAGTCCAACTTCTGGCTGCACATAGGACCATCAAAAAATCAGACCATACGTCTGAGTGTTGTCCAGGTGTTTCTTGAACTCTGGTAGCTCTGGGCCATGACTGCTTCCCTGGAGAGCCTGTCCCATGTTTTCTCTGGTGGCGAACCATTAGAAGATCCTGATTTTCTCTTTTCTTATGTTTTCATATTTCAAATAATACCTAATCTAGCTCAAATTCTATTTTTAGAAAAGACTTTCATCAATTCCAATTTTACTTCAGGGGTCTCAAAATCAGAAAACATAAATTTGTGCTATGATTCCATTGTATAATACTCCTAAAAGTTAGATGATTTTGTTTTCATACTTAGGATGATTTGTTATACTTATGGGGATTCACTATGAGCAGTGTATACCTATTTTTCCAGCTGACTTCCTTCTCCTAGAAATCAGTGCAATATTTGTGTTTACACTGACATAAAAAACTACAGAACTATGTAACTTATACTCCATGCTGACATTTAAAAATTCCTTTTAATTTTGTTTCTTGCACCTTGAAAAATGTTTTCTTCCTTCACATAGATGCTTTTTTAAAATTAATTTGAATATGTTCTTTAATGAATAATAAACAGATATTTTCCAGTTTAAGAAAAAAAATTACAATGCACATCTAATGCACTGCTTAACCCAAATGTTTCTTCCTTCTTTTCCTGTAACTTTTAATTATCCTTCTCCTATTACAAAGTCTGGTTTCCCCCTGCTTCTACCTACCTGATTCAATTAACATCACCTTATATAAAAACACGAATGCTTTCACTCTATCTCATGTTTGATGATTTTCTTTCTTCTTATTCTCCCACATAACAGCTATTATTAATGATCTCTTTTTCAGTGGCACATTTCCTTGAGCTTTTAAAGTGGCTACTTTCTCAGCACCCTTCCTTAAGAAGCTTTTATCTGTTTCAAATTCCATTGCTAACTATCATGCTATTTCTAACCTTCTATTTCTCAGTAAAGTTCTTGAAAAGATATTCTGTTCTTAACTTTCCAAACACCTTGTTAATAATAATCTCTTTGATTGTTTCCACGTAGGGTAGGTTTTCATCTCCAGCACAGCACAAAAATGTGATATTCTACTTACAAGATTTGAAGATCACTTGAAATCTTACCTAGTGATCATAGTTCTTTCCCCTCCTCATTATTTTAGATTACAGTACGGCATTTGACAATACTGAACTGAACATTTTATTACACTATTGCAGATCATGAGATAATATTTCCATTTCCCATCAGTTTTACTTTAATGACAACAGTTTTCTCTCTGGTTATTATTGTTGCTTTTTGCATTCTTTTTTTTGTTTATAATTTTTGTTGTAATTTATTCACTTTTTTCTTCCACATATCTGATGTGTTAACCCCTTGTCCTACAATTACTGGCATTATAGTGTAATGGTAATGTCACACTCTAACATTTGAATTCATAATTGAAATACTGAACAACTCTCAACTGCACTTTTTTTTACTAAGGGCTACTTAAGGATTCTGAAGAAGCTTTCCCATTGATTTCAGAACTTAATTTTGTATAAGCTTCTTTCATTTTTTTACTGTTAAGGAATAGTTTGTGCTCCTCAAAGCACATTCTGCAAATTAACATACTGTACTTCCATGTCAGCTCACTTGCACAGCTAATTAAATATTTCTCATGTGCATTACATATGATGACTACTTTGGTTTATGTTTCAGAGATGTTTTCCAACTATCTGTGATTTATTTATAGGTATATCTGTGGCACTAATCATCGGAGTATTTGAGCACATGGAAATGATTAAAGATACATCAAAATTGCTTCTAGAAGGTGCTGCTTTTCTTTTTCTGCTTTGAAGCTATTTCTTTACCATAATGTTCTGGAGGTTGATTCCCTCTGTGTTCAGTGTCATCACTCCATAGCTATTGGGAAATAGTAGTTAATACAGATATACCATGTACTGAGCTTGAAAGTCATGTGGAAGAGGCTGTACTTGTTTGGATGAGCTTTGTAGCAAGTTTGTTTCATATTTTGGCCTGCCACTGATAAAACCTTCCTTTCCATTGTCAGAAGATGAAAGCCAGGGATCTAACAGCCAAGTATCCCAAATGAGTGTAGCAATCACACTGGGAAATTGTGAAAGACTGTACTTGAGATAAGTGGGCTTTAGTCTTTCATATATCTGATGGTGGGGGGATGGGCAAGAAACAGGACAGAATTTTCAAGAAACACAGCTTTAGAATAAAGAACTTTCTAGTTTCTCTTTATCCCCAATTACACAGCCTTTCCATTCTATTTTCTAAAATATTTTTCAACTAATACACACAGGAATTTTTTGACCATTGTTCATAGATACAATAATTAAAGTTTTTAAAAGTAATTAACAACTTTACAATTAATTCCTCAAGAAAGTCTTGTGACAATAACCATTTGCCTTGAAGGGGATATCTTTGAGTACACAACGCTAAGGAAGAATTGAACTGCAACACAAGTAATTTCCACTTCAGAGGAAAAAAAATATATGAGTGTAAATATGAGTGTAAATAAAATAACAAAACCCCAAACTACTTACAACTTCTCAGTTTCTTCAATGTCCAAATCAAGATTAGTATTCCCCTTCTCTGGAAAACCCCCCACTACTTTTACATCAGTTCTGGGCTCCCCCTAGTTTCCAGTTTCCATGAAAAGTGACAACATTTTTGACTGTGAAATGAATTCGGTTTGTATACATTATTGCACCTTATTTAGAGAGTAGAAATCAGATCAACTGAAATGGTTTACATTTGTTTGTGTGCATATTTATTTTATCTGAATGCAGAATTNTAGTTTCCAGTTTCCATGAAAAGTGACAACATTTTTGACTGTGAAATGAATTCGGTTTGTATACATTATTGCACCTTATTTAGAGAGTAGAAATCAGATCAACTGAAATGGTTTACATTTGTTTGTGTGCATATTTATTTTATCTGAATGCAGAATTTATGATTGGAGTGCAAAAAATATGTAAGTATGTCCATGAATTTAAATGGAAATCCACAGTTCCTCAAAATGTCTTTAAAAGTTTTCATGATCCTATTTCCTTGTGCAGTGAAGCAGTCACAAGAAAAAAGAGAAGTGGTGAAGCTGGGCAAATACCGGAGGTAAGTTTCTATTAAAATTTCCTCCTGCCATTTTCAGCGGCAAGCCTGCTAACAAAAACCTGCACCACATCTCATTGGACATATTCACAAGACTCCATAGCTCCATAGTTGTAATGAACAATCAAGATGCTAAAGCATCAATAGATGAGCAGATCTTTTCAAAAGGAAATTACTTCAGAGACCTTTTGGCAATAGGTGCAAAATAACGTGTTAAGAGATAGAGGACCTCTAGACGGAAGTCCAAAAACTGCTTACTCTCATGTTTATTTTTACATTGAAAAGAGCAACAAAATAAATATTTTGTTCAAACACATATAATATGAAGTTAATTGGAGTGAACTGTCATATTACATTTTTAAAGGTACAAAGCTATTGTGTTTCAAGATGTTGGCTTTTTATCCTTAGATGTTTGGACAACATTAATAGAGAATGGTTTTACTTTTGAGTCTCCTCTTACTCACAGGTATCCCAAATCAAAATAATACTCTTTTCTTTTAATGAACAATGACTTTCCTTACTCTTGCTCTATAAGCATACAAACCCCATCATTAACATAAAAAATAACTACTTGTAAGAATGCACAGCAAACGTATTGCATCTCTACATAGAAGATAACAGTAAATCACAAATTCACTGCACCAAAAGTGCATTGAAAGGAATGTAGTGTATCACTTTCAATTTTGCATTGCACATAATTTCCCAAATACACTGATAGAATAATGAGTTTATAATCTGAGCTAAAGCAGGCATCTAAGTGTTTGGAGTTTTGTTTGTTTGAGCATCCAAAACCTTCCTCTTGCTAATGGTAGTCTGATCTACAATGTCCTTAGAAGATCAGTTCCTAAAAACCTATTAACAGTTCACAGCAACACGTACAATTTTGAGTGGGTGGACTGGTGGGAAGGGAATTGAGAAGATATCTAGCTGAGACTGAGATTTTTTCTGTTTATGGCTCAGCTGTCAGCTGGCAGAACCTTAATACAGCCACTCTGTCCTCTGGTTCTGTGCTAAGGTGAACTGAGTGGCACTGACTAAGGCGGTGACCAAAGTGGCAGTTCTGTTGCCACCTCATTTCCTCCCCCTGGGAAAAGCTCTTATTGACTATTAAGGGGAGTAGAATATGGATCTGTGCTGAGAAGACACTTATTACTGGGGAGAATGATTAGGAGTGATGTGTCAGGTGTGATACTGAAAAATTGCGAGTAAAGCCTGGAAAGAAACTTGGAACAAAAAGTTTCAGCAGAACTCTAATAAGACTCAAAGAAAGCTCCTTCAGGGATCAAAAATGTCAGGGTTTATGTCAAGTGTTTAGCTGAAAAAGGTAAGTACTGTTTGTGGGAAGAAGGTGATAAAAATGGCATTATGGTGAATTGATTATATCCCATCCATTATTTGGGAGAAAAAAAATGAGGAGGCCTGAAGTATATAGATACTTGGGTTATACAATAAGATATAGAATAGTCTGAGAGAACAGACTTTTGCAGAAAGAAGAAGAATGCAAGCTACCTTGACCAAAAATTTGAGAATCATGTAAAATATTTGCTCTGAGAGCAGAAGTAGTTTTTAATCTGCATGACAGCATTTGGTGATCTAGGATTTGGGATTTTTATGTTTATTCTGCTTGTTAGTTGTTTTATATAACAAGTAGGAAAACACATGATGACTATCCTGGGATGGATTAAAATTAATCAAACTCAAGAGAGGAAAGTTTCTTAGTAAATGCATGCACACATAGATACACACGCATACACCATTGCCCAGAAAAAAAATAGATCACACTAATAGTTTATGATATTTCCTATCATTCACCTGTTAAGGACAAATATCTTAATTTTACCTTTTTTCTTATTTATTTATTTATTTAGTAAAAGAATCATACAAGAAATAGAGGTTTCTGCTGAAAAGCCTCACTGTGAAATTATAAAATTCTACATGCCAAATATTATCTGCATGTACAATCTTTGTTAAGGAAACAGGTTTTTTTTTTTATTGGATTTGCTGTAGCAGATACTAACTACACTTCAGTGTGCTCAATTATCTGCTCTTAAGAGCAGCACATTATTTTAATATCAACCTTTTACTGCAGTCAGCAAATATTTTGTATTTTGTTTAAACTGGCATGCCATATGTTATTATAAAATATGAAAAGAAATGATTTAGTCTCTCAGAGTTAAGCAGAATCATTTTACTGTGGTTTAGCTCAAATATAGACCTTATTTTCCTTCATACAAGACTCAAAAAATCTATGAGAAAATAGAGCAACCAATAAAATAAACAGATCAAAATATGAAATATGAACTAATGATCAACTGTTTAGTTTTTACTAAATTACATGAACCTGACTGCATAATAACCTACTGTTGGACTAGAAAATATTTTTTTATGCACTACTTGATTACTGAGGTAAAACAAGTATCAGATAAATACATAAATACAATTTTCCTTTCTATTCTGAATACGACTCTATGTAAGCCAAAATTGATTGCCAAGATTTGTGTTTAAAAACAGTAACATCTAAAAATAAAGTGTAATCTTTAAGAGTCCTCATTGATTATACTTTATTATGCAATTGTCTTAATGCTGAACTAGAGTAAATGGAAATTGCTCTTTGCATTCTCACAATTAAATCAAGACAGTGAGATAGAATAAGCTGAAAAATCAACTATACTATCGAGTGTAGTAACTGATTATAAGGTAAAAGAAACAATCAAAATACTCTGCAAGGGGAAAAAAAAAAAAGATAAATTTTTTAAGGCCAGTATCATTTCCAGTTGCCTTAAAAATTGATAGGACGTCCTGCTGTTAATTGTTTTCATTCAAATACCAGGTAAAGATAGAAGTTTATTGTGAAAATAATAGCTGAAGAAATGTTACTGAATTATTGGTATGAAATTTACTCTAATCTATGTACATTCTTGCTGACTTTCTTCAAACTGAAAAAGCTATATATGTGAGCCATATTTAATAACAGTAGTGGATGATTTGAAACTCTTTTACTTCCAACATTTTTCTGCAAGAAGGATTGGTAGTTCACAATATCTTCCTAAAGATGAGACATTCTGTGTGATCCATTTACTTGCTATTCTGGGGAGGGATTTTTTATAGCAGAATGTAATGACAGTATGAGGGAAAATGGCTTTAAAGTGGTAGAGGGTAGAATTAGAATAGATATTATGAAGAAACCCCTTACTGTAAGGGTGGTGAGACCCAGGAACAGGGAGCCCAGAGAAGTTGTGGGTGCTTCCTCCCTGGAGGCATTCATGACCGGGCTTTTTCCTTCTGTCCTAGTAAAATATCTAAATATCTGTTTTACAAGGACAGAGAGAAGAAAAAGCATTAGGAGGAGAAAACAGAAAATAAATGTCATCTTTATGTAAAATACATAAATCCTGAGTTTGTGTGTAAAATACTACATTCAGGTATGCCTCCTTTGTTGTTTTTCTTCAAACTTTTTGTTACAGTTGTTTACCAGTTCTGTGCAGAGGGCCAACATGATTTATTCACTTATAGATTTAAAATTTTTAGTTACATATAAAATGTGTCAATAGACTATTTTTTCCATACTCTACTGCTCATTTGGATAATAGTGATATTCTACTAGAAGCAGACACATTTTTCAATAATAAACATCTAATTTTAGTTCTACAATAAAATTGACCATTACCTCAAAATCTCCATAGGCTTGTTGAGCTTCTCTTACTCATAAGTTTAATTTCAAGAGATCTCTTTTATCTCATTAGAATTTGTTGTTGATAGAGATTTGGTCTGTAGAGAACATCAGATAACTGCACACTGAGAGGCGTTCCCATATAGAGCATTCTGTTTAGGAAGCATTTTCATTTTAAGGATTGTCTCACTACTAGGAATTCTGAGTTTGGTACAGATATAATCAAATAAAACCTACTTCCTCTGAACGATCCCACCTCAAAAATATCCCTGTTGAGATTCACATTACTGTTTTCATTCACAGAGATTTTTTTTTTTTTACAGTTAAACTAAATGTTTATGAAAATGTTTCTTTTCACTGGAGAGAAAATCCTGAAGCAGAAGATCTAATGGTCTTCTATGTCAACTTTTGTCCATTTGAGTAGAAAGTGCATAAACAGTGCTTGATTTTTCCTGTTAATTTTGCTTATAACAAAGAGTATTGTAGAAATTGGTAGATTGTAGAGTACTGGAAATTGGTGGTATGCATATCACTTTCTTTAATTCTGATTTGTCAGTGCAGTATAACCTAGAAATTGACACTGGTTGCCCAGAGTTTCAACTTCAATTCTCAGCAGCTTAAGCAAAATCACTTAGCACCAGTGTAGAGAGTCTTTGCAAAGCATCTTAATGATACACAGTGGTGAGAACAGAACAGTCCTTTCACTTAGGGTGGTAACCCCTGATTTGGGCTGATGTGCTGAGAAGTCTCTGTAGGTAAATGTGGTGCCTTCTTTTTCTGATTACTGGCACTCCAGTAAATTCCACAAATGAGCAAAGCGCCACATATTACTGAAAATAAGTGAATCAAGGCACCCTTTTGGGTGGTTTTGCTGATGAAAGCAAATTGTATCTTATTATACTAACAAATTGAGCTGCCTATCCAAAGGAGTCCAGAACTGAAAATGTTGCATGTAAGAATAACTTTAATTACAAGTAGGAGTCTCTTCTCATTTAAACACAAACAATATTTCTTTATAGATATTGATAAGAATGTCTGTCTGAAATAAACACAACTTACTTACCTGTTACCTGAAAAGTAACTTAAGCTTATGAAATTATCTAGAACATATTGGTAAATAAGGAAAATGACAATGGCAAAATAAAGAAAGAAAATAAAGGAGATGCAAGTCATTCTGTAGTTAGGACATTGTATCACTGTAAAAGTTTTATATGTCCAACAAATTAGAATACTGTTTCTGGATGAGAAGACACCATTTCTAAACATTTGAAGATTTTACATCATCTGACTAAAGCCTCAACCATCTGACCATCAAAAACTGTCTAATTAAATGAGGCTGTAAAGATTGGTTTCAAGACAATTGAAGCTTTTTTTCTCCTTCTTGTCATACATCCTGAAACATTAGGAACCATATTGTGCTACTGAAATCTCTAATGATGTCTATGCATATGTCACTGCACTTTATCTTATTTTATGTTATAATCATAAAGTGTTGTTGATTTGGTTCTTGCTATTGTTATTCTAGCTGCTGGTCAACCAGAGTTTGCAAAATACCATTCTTTTTCCTATGACAAACTTTTACCTATCCATAATATCTGCAGATCATATATAGCCCTTCTCATTATATCACAGAATGGTTAATACTGGAAGTGACTTCTGGAGGTTACCTCATCCAACCCCCTGCCCAAGCAGGAACACCCAGAACCACATACAGGTTGCCCAGAACCATATGTGGGCAGTTTTTGGACATCTCCAAGGAAGAAGACTCCACAGACTCCCTGGAGTGTCTGTGACAGTTGTCTCGGCCAATTGTACAGAAAAACAGAGCTCCCTGATGTTCTCATAGAACCATTTGTATTCCAGTTTGTGCCTATTGCCTCTTTTTCTGTCACTAGGCACCACTGAAAGTAGCATGGATCTGTCTTCTTTGCACTTTCTTTAGAGCTAATTGCAGACACTGATAACACTTCACGAGGCACCTCTTCTCCCTTCTCTCTCATTCTCAACTTGTTTGAAAGGTTCTCCAGGCCCTTCAGCATCTCGGTGACCCTCCATTCAACTCTTCACTGTATGCCTACATCTCTCTTGTAGTGGGTGGGTACAAGTAAAACAAGAGGAGGATTTTCAGCATGTCTGAAGACTGAGCTGCCTAAATATATATGAACTTCCATTGGACATGAATTTTCCTATTGTGTAGCCAATTGATCAGTAAAGACATTTAACGATATAAATGAAAATGAAATGATAGACCTAATTCTTTTTGATGTTATTTTATTATGTTCTAAGACTTGATGCAATTTCATTGTGCATCTTAATCAGAACAAAAAGCACCATAAAAAGTTACACTCTCTGCTTCCCTAATTTAAATTGTGCTAGGTTCTCTAGAGTTGTTTTTGTAGATGAAATTCAGCTTAGGTTTTTCCTCTGGTGCAGATTAGTTTGACTAGTTTTGCAGTAGGACTACTCTGACTTTCAAAGTCTGCCTACAGAGTATTTAGTAGACTCTACCCACTTCTCTGATCTCAGATATATCATATGGAACAAATACCTAGAACAAGTTCAAATGTATAGAAAATATTATGATCAATTTTTATTTTTCTCACCGGATCCCATCCAGATTCACTGCATAAGACAGACAGGTTCAAGGAATCTGACTCTTTTTAGTGTCTCTTTTCACACCTACTGTTGATTACTCAGCTGGCAAAAGCCAAAACCAACACTAAATATTAAATTATTAATTTTACCACAGACTTTTCTGTGATGTTCTTCACCAGAGAACTGAAAAACTGTGCATGATATTTCCACTTACCTTCACAGCAAATCAAATACAATGGAAACTCTGCCTTACTCATTTTGAAACAGATTTTCAAATGTATAAAAGGAAAAATAATAAAACAATCCACTAAATCTGAGAGCTGTACCTGGCATCTACCTAATTTCTTGCATTCACAGCATTTTTTCTAAATTTCATTTTTTTTCTGAATGCTGTGTAATCAGAATATAGTTTCTACTAAAATTAGTTGCAGATCAAAGCTCTTAGTTCTTGTCAACAGTTTACGGGCTGGTTCGACCTGGTTCCATGATGATTGGTGCGGGGTACCCAAAGACCCACGACCCAGGGAAGGGGAAAGGGAACAGGGAAAAGGGGGATGGGCCTAAAAACAAAACAGCAGCAGCTATTTGAGGAGGAAAGCTAATTTACTAAATAAGCTCAGAAAGCAAAATAATACAATATATACAATATAATTGGATTGAAGCTGACACTAATAAACCAAATAAAATGAGCAAGAGAGAGTGTCCGATAAACCGAAGGCATTATGCTAAACACTGAAGGCGAGACGGCAGCGAGCACCCACTGCTGAGTCGATCCAAAAAGAAAGAGAGCGTCCCTTGACACGCGAACAGTTTTTATCTTTCCCTCTGAGCGGAAAAACGTAAAAATACCAAGCAACGCACAGTCCCCTGGGGAATGTAGTTCTTCTCTTCTGAGACAGGTATACCTGGAACTATCGATGATCCATGGAACTGGAGCATTAACCCTTTTACTCCCAGTTCACTACATGATGATATGATGTTGAATACCAATACCAAAAATCATAAAACCATGACAGTTCTCCTGAAATAAGACAAGTTTCTCAGATTGGGTGTTTTCTTTTCAGGAAAAAATCAGAAAAACATAATTATTTTTTATTGAGCTAAATTCTACAGAGTTACTTTAACACTAAAGCCATTTTATTCTTCACTATTTTGACCATTTTTCTTGTTCTTACTTTTTGCAGTAAATAGCACAGAATTTTAAATCTGTAGAAGATAATATAGATATACACTATTAGCTCATAAGATCTACAAGATGTATCTGATCATGATCTGCCTGAAATGGAAATCAAAACAATAGTAACATTAGAAGTTCTCTATTTCCAATGGGTGATCTTTTCTACTGTGATACTTCATCAGTACTGGAACATTTGATTTGTTAAACGCTTACTAATATTTCATTTGCTTAATGTGTGAGGGGAAAATGTCATTAGTTTATGTTTGGAAACATCACATACACACAAAGAGAAAAAAGTTCTTACACAGTTACAATGACAAGTAATGCGATATGATCATGTATTCCTTTAAAGAAACAGTGTTCTAGAACTGTTAAAAGTTCTAGATTCCTTAAAGTCTTGTAGATTTGTTTACTTCTTTCACTGATGAATTTCTCAAGCTTCCACAGAGTATAAGCAAAGAGCAGCAACAAACAAAACTTTTATCTAAAGAGATTGTATATGTTAATAAAAATTAATTCCTGACCTTTTTAGTGATCCATTTCTGTCCAGAAGTATAAGAGTGTGAGATCTTATAAACCTCATATTTACAATATAACTAGAGATGTTGTCATTGGTTGTAAATTAGTCTGCCCTTAAAAAAAAATAAAAAATAAAAAAAATTTGTAATTTCTGTTTTATACTGTGTAAACAGTGCAAGTTTTTTTTTTTTAAATAAAAACAGCATATAACTGATAAGATGTACAGTCATATTTTTCATAACATTATGTTTACCATGACTTATTTATCATTGTTTTACTACTGCATAGAATATCAGACTACAACGCATGATAAAGTGACAGAACTGAGACATAAGCTCATCTACGCAGTACTTTCCTCTGCAGCATGCATATTACCAATACTGTACTAATTCCCATATGATACTAAAATTATATGATGAAAGTCTTTTGGAAATTTCAAATAGCACTGATAATGTTTCAAAGATGTTTTTAACATCACATGCCATTCCTTTTAGTCTAGTAATAATGGGTCGGAAAGTATCATCTGACACGTCAAGAATCTTCATGAAAGTGAAATTATGAACATAATATCTTAAACAGTTAGCTCTGGCACTTAACCACAGATATCAAGTTTGAATTTTATGCATGAGTACCTTTTTTCTAAAAAAATACACTTGATGCAGCCCCCTAGTCACTAGTCTATAGAATCAGCGTTGTTTAAGCAGAATTCATTTTGTTCACCTTATTTTTCTTCCCTAAGCTATGTAGGAAATATCAGCTTTGTGAGACTTCTCTAAATATGATATTGAATAGTTAAATAATATAGATTTCAAAATAATAACAGAATCTTGTTAAATGAAGAGGGTCATTTAAAGGTAATTTCATCCAGACCCTTGATATAAGCAGGTCCTACCTGTTCCAGTGTTTGATCAACTTCAAGGCAATCATTTTCCCCCTATACCAAGCCAGAATTTGTCTTGTGTTCATCTTCACTTGTCCTGCTGCTGTGCACCTCTGAGAATCTGTTTTCACTAAACCCTTCCATTAGGAAATTTTAGCAAGATATCTTCTCTTTGGAGAGTTGAATCAGCCCAGTTCTCTCATTTGACTGACAGTGACTTTTGTAAGACACCACTGTACATCAATTTGTCAATATATTTCTTGTACTTACACTTGTTCATTACATATTAATTCTGTTTTAGCTGATATTAATACAAATGCTGTTAATCATAGAATTTTTTTTGTCCTTATTAGTGTGCTGATTTTTGCTGGAATAGAGAGGGTTTTTTTTTTTTTTTTT
>VXAB01009397.1:98955-129919 GCA_013399175.1 Odontophorus gujanensis | reverse complement strand
TTTTTTTTTTTTTTTTTTCCAATGCAGCTCATATGAAGCTGTTTTAGATTTTTAATGAAAACAGTGTTTAGATCACACTGCTTCAGTGTTTTAGTTGCTGTAGAGCTGTGCCTATGCAAAGTCAAGGACTTTTCTGCTTCTCATAGGGTCATGCCAGTGAGAAGGCTGGGGATGCACATGGAACTGGGAGGAGACATAGCCAGGACAGATGACCACAATGGACAAAAGAAATATTCCACACTTTATGATGTAGCACTCATCAAGAAAAGATGAAGGGGAAGTTTAAAATGTCTGCTGTTCCTCAGAGTCTGGTTGAGTATAGGTCAGCTTCTGGTGAGTAATTGTGTTTTGCACAACTTCTCGTCTTGGGTTTGTTCCTTTTTCTATCCCCCTTTCCCTTTCCACCCATTATCCCCAATCCTTCCTTCACATATTAAATTTTATTTCCATCCATTACTTTTCTCATTTTCACCTTCCCAGTTCTCTTCCTCATCCCACTGAAGAGACTGAATAAGTGGCTGAGTGGGGCTGACTTGCCTACAGGCTTTAGAACACTGTAGTTTGCAGTAACCTAAATTGAAGCTTATAATGTAAACACAACTGATTTATTTAGAACAATTCCAACAGATGAAGTGCACTAGAAGAGTTTGCTTTGAGACTTCTATTTCTATATGCAGTTTTGTCTTGCTCTTCAAACATAAATATTGGTTATCCAGGTTCATAGCAAGTCTGGTTGCAGCATAGACACACAACCAATTGAGAAATAACCAGGAAAAATGGTGGTTGGCTTGGTTTTAAACTTCTGGAAAATGGAAGAGATGCATCTTCTACACCTTTCAGGACAAAAATATAATTCAGAGAAATACGTGCTTCTTATTCAACATCAGCATAGAAAACTTGCAAGCATAGACTGTCCATCCATTGTAGAGTATTCATAAGCTCTTCATAACTGAATTGTCTTGTAAATTGTAATTGTAAAGCTCTTTGCATACCTACATTAATGACAGAAACGATGATCACTATCTGTATTTTGGTGCATTTTTTGTGCTGTCATATACTGTACATCATCTAGAAATTCATATAATGATCTTCAATTAGTACTAACTTAAAAACAGAATATGTGCAGTAATCAAAGGTGTTTTAGAATACATAAAAACCAAACCAAAAGCTAACTGGTTTGTGAGATGATTTTTCATTAATTTTCCAGGAAAAAAAGAAAAAAAAGGATTTTAATTATACTTTTATGAAGTATAAGTAAAACCACAGACAATGCCATATGAACAACAGTAGTACAGCATTTGTTGGGGTCAAAAAAGACATTTCTTATATGTACATGGAAGTGCTATGCACATAATATACCTTGTCGCTGGACTCCTTTAAAGTCATTCTGGATTTAGTATTAACGTATTATATCTTGCAGGGTTATAGGTAGAGTCACAGAATTAATTCCTGTTTCTGACTCAATATTTCTCCTACGTACATTCTTGGAATTTTTCTCAAAAAAATATACATTTTCCTGATCACCTAATGACTGAAGTCCTGCTCTTGCCACAAAAGCAGCAATAACAGTCTGTATGCCTGGAGAGCTACTTGAATTGAAGTGGAATTGAGCATCTGCATTAAATGAATCCATGGCAAGATTAAAATCTCATTTTTAATTAGCAGTAGGGCTTGAATATTTTTGTTGTTGTACAAATATACCTCTTGCAGTTAGAAGAAAGGCAGTAATATTTTGTTTTATTTTGAAATGCATGCAGTGGTTTACAAAGCGGAGTCCTATCTAGTTCTTAGCATCAAGCTTAGATATTTGATAGTGAAGCCAGATTTGGATGTTCCTTAACTGCTTTATAGACCACTTTTAAAATCTAGCTTCAGAGATTATTATGTAACTACATACAAGAACCAATAATGTCAGCATGCCATAACAAGTCACCACGGTTCGATTTCAAATACTGCTGTGCATTTAATAGCTTCCTGCCAGCCTTGTATTTTTGCCGCAGAAATGATTTTATTCTGGAGCACAAATTAGCAGATTATTACTGATAGTTCAAATATTCAATAATAATTAAAAAAAAAATAAACTATTCACGTTGCTTGAGACTTTCAAGTAGAACTTTATTCTCTCTGAAAATTGTACTGCAGTGTCTGAAAATCACACCCAGAATTTTATTTATTTATTTATTTATTTTATCTTGGGTCCAACTCTACTGTTATTTAGTTCATCATTTTCCCTTCGCTGCTTCCTGACACTTTCATGTCAGGTTGTATTCTCCCAAAATAGGATTTTTGATTAAGGATTTCTAAACTGCACATGGAAAAAATCCAGGTAGCAGAAATGAAACTGTTTTTTATTTATTTATATAAATCTATTTTTAACATCATCATAAAATTTTATAGAAGACAAATGATAAGAAAAATTGAGTGCAACTTTAATATTAAAAATGATCAGAAATATTTTCAAAGAATAAAAATTTTTGTGGGTAGTTCCACCTTGAAGGGTAAAATACTAGAAATTTTACTTTTTGAAGTATTCCTATTTTAATTATAATTTGATTATTTTGATTATGACATATATAAAAATAACTTAGACGTATTATTAAAGTTTCAGTAGTATTTGCTTTTATATACTGAAAAGCAATCAACAGAAATTATACTCATCTAGAACAAAGAGGATATTACTGTAGACAAAATTTAATACATGTATTATAAAGCCAACCAAAAGACTGTATGAAATATCTTAAAAGCTAAACTCTGAAGGGAAAAGTAAGACTAACTATTCCCCATATTTCAGTTACACTAGTTTAGTGTAAAGTAACCTAGAAGAGTTAGGAAACTTCAACTTGTTCAGCATTTTCAATTGTTATCCATAAACACACAGAAAGGAGGTTATAGTTGATTTGATCCAGGGTGAATACAAATTACAAAATATGAAAATGTTTAGTTTTCTTTCCTATCTCCACTTAAAAATTCCTACCATACTATGCTTCTAGGTGATTTTACCTTTTCTTAACCATGCAAAAGCTATAGTGTTTCAAAGCTACAGATTAGTGACGGTGGCAGCTTATTCCTTTTGGTTATCTACAGCACCATCTTAGTGTCTTGAGGCATAAAAGAATATTATCTGTGTGACAGTTATGGCTAGAGCCATCTATACTGTTCATGGTATCAGCACTCAAAAAGCTCGGAATAGAAATCATTCAGTTTAAGACATCTTCTGTAGTTTCATTAAAAGCTTAAGATCACGAGGTACTGCAAGTTATGACTAAGGTTATATGAAAATTTCAGTAAATCTACGATGTGGAAAAGTATATATGCAGTTGGGGTGGTTAGAATAGAATTGCTAATATTTTGTAAAGGCAGTTGACCATAAGCAAGACAACCTATAAATCTGCTTTCCTTCTTTACTTAATTTTCATCACAAATAATGTGTCACTCTGATTGCATGAAATCATCAGGAGTGTCTTCAATTACTGTGTGCAGCCTCTGATCAAAATGACTTCCTCTATTCTCAATCTGGGGGATGATGGGGAAGAAAATGGGAGGAGGGGGGTGAGAAATGCACAGCTAGTTATGTATTACAAATGTCAGGTTACTGTGAAAATGTATATATTCATATTTAATAATTTCTAAGCTGGAGTTGTGATTGTAATAATGGCTCATTCATATCTGCATTTCATTTAAATGCACTGTTTTGACTCACTGAACATTTGTCAAAGATATTATAGCTAAACTTTTTCACATGACCACTGAAGTAATGACAGCATTACATTACCAGAAAACTGCATGACTTGCTGATACTTCCATTTTCCTCAGCAGCTTATGAAATAATCAAAATGTGTGCATGAAATGGCGGCCTGCTCTGAATTTATTTTAATACAGATAGGCTTATACAGAGAAATGAAGAAGAGTGTAGGACCTCAGACACAAGAGACAATGACTACGCACAAAGCTGAATTTTACTAGCAGGAAAGATGGATATATGGGTATTAGACTTTTCATAGCTATAGGAAGGATAATCTTTCAATCAGATTAATGAGAAAATATATTGCATGGGCCCTACAGCAGTTTTTGCTTTCCAGCCTAATACGTGATTTAAATCCCAAAAGTACATTTTCAGCATTACAATATCCTTTGATAATAATGTCGCTTGCACAAAGACAGATAAAAATAAAACAGTCCCCCTTGATTTCCCATTTTAGATTTGAAGTATATTTTCTGTTCTTTGCCTGCAATGAAGTGAATTCTATTGAGAAGAGTCACATTTAATAAGACAAAGAGAATTTTCTAATTATGCTACCTGTCAAGATTGGAATCTATGGGATTGCAACTGCAATTGAAGAAACAGAGGAAGCAATTGCATATAGTCCAGTTTACTTTCGTGTATGATTACTATTTGCACTTAGATATTGCTAAATGTAAATCAAGCACACACACACAAGCATGCTTTGAGGTAAACACCAAAAGGCAAGTCTCAAAATGGATCATGTAGTCTTCATTTCAATTTTCAACATGCAATTTCCCAAGCTTTCCTAATTTATCTATGGAAAAATAGTAGAAATCTGTGAAATGCTTCTAAAATACTTCGAGTAGCATAAATATACAATGGACTAGATGATAAATGTAATTAAAGCACAGATTACTTATGGAATAAGAATGAATATGCATAATTATGCTAGGTTAAACATTTATGCATCTTCCTCAAGGAAAGCAAGCACCGTAACAGTAAAGAAAAACAAAAGCCAATTAAAATTAATTCACTAGGACAAAATGTTTCTCTCCATAGAGTTTCCTTATTGTTTTTACATAGTTCATTTTAGAAACATAGAAAACATTAAAGAAAACCGTGCTGCTATAAATGGAGCCCTGAAAGTTATAATATGCTGTCCTGTCAGGGTCTCTGGGGAACTGTTCAATGTGCCCCATCAGACATTACTCTTATTTGCTGCATTGCAATCTTGGAAACACTATGGCACATTAGACAAGGAAAATAAATATTGTGTTCTTGATGGTTTCCTTCATATTACAAGTTTACACAATTCTGTGGCACGCAATCAATTATTATAAATACTTTATACAAATAATAGTTTTTTAGTAGCTTAATTACATTTTTTATTTTTATTTTTTTATTATCAAATGATTATATGGTATGATAATGCAGATTATGAGAAAGAGTACAATAGTTGACATAATATAAACCTCCCGAAAGCAGTATTTTGTTGCATCTTAATGTGTACTCATGAATACCTGTGTGTGAGTACATAAACATATACACATATCTACATACAAAACATCCTAATGCCCTATTTTATCCCATTTTCGTTTGTGAAGTTTCAAACTGATTTTTTCCATTTCTACTTAGCTTCTTCTGTTGTATTTATTCAAAGAGGGAAAGATGGCTATATCACTCTATTTTCCTTAAAAACGTTTAAGCTTTGTAGATATTTTTTAATGACTCTCAAGTGGTGCCTTTTCAAGCACTGCTATCAAATATCTTATTACTAAGCTACAGCTTTAAACAGTTACAGTAGGAAGACTACTAAAAATTCATAAATTATTTGAGCATTCTAGTCTGGCTCAGATTTCTGAATGCATAAATATGCAGCATATTCCATTCCAGACCAAATATTTGGTGTCATCATCCACCCATATGACAAGAGCAAAGCATAAAATTCATAGGACTGCAATCTCCTTTCATATCCATACTGTAAAATCTTCAAAATTTTGAATTATAGATATGCCAGACTGACTGCCATCAGCTTCAGAGATCTACCAGGATTCTTCCACTCTCCAAGTGGTACTATTTCCATGTCTCCCACACTTAAACGTTTCCCAAACAGGAGATGATGTGACCAAAAGTAGATTAATTCAGCTAAATAGATTCTCTGGGTCAAAAATTTCTAAAGGAAGCACATTAAATTGCAGCAGGAAAATTATACTGACCCTGTGATCTTGAGGTAGGATATATCTTTTCCGGTTTCAACATTGTCCGTTCAAAGGATCTTAGGAGGTTTGTATACTGAGCTTCCTTCCCTCTGTCACTTTTGAAGTCTCCCCTCCTTCATGCAGAGATCAGAGAAATTTTTGTACCTTGCTGTACAAAAACACCCGTGAAGTGACCTTAAAAAGAAACATTGAGAGCAGGGGTTGCAGAGGCTTAGAGCTTCACAAAAATATGAGAGAAAGAACGCTTCCCTGCTCACAGTTGCCCATGGAAGAGGTTCTGTTTTTCTTTTTTTTATTCCTGATGATCATTTGATTTCTGTGGCAGACATGCCCATGTATTTCCATTCAACATACAGTCAAGTCATTCACTTTCTTCAGTATTTATGAGACTACCTTTCAGGCAGACTGGGAAGAGATACTTGTATCATCTTGATGAAAAGATGAAACACCATGAAAAAGTAGAATGAAATCACTTATTCAATGAAGTGCTGCTCTTCTCATGAGTTTCATTCTGGGGTACTAAGAAAGCTCTAAAAATTTGAATGTGGTTATCAATCCATACACAACTTCCGCACAAATACAGGCCAACAGATTTCACAGCAACAGCTTCCAATTCCTTATCTCTTCTCTTTTAATAACATCTTAACATACAGAGCTTTTTGTTGTTTATTTTTCGTTTTGTTTTTCAACATGATTTTTACCTCAAAGTTTACTGTAGACATATAACTGCTTCTTTTGCATTTGACAAAGGAACATTTTGACAAGCAGCTTTGAAGATATCACTACATACATAAAGGCAGGAACAGCTGCCAGTCGTGACCAAGGTACAGCAATAGTTTTATTCTTAAAAAGCAGGTGAACTGATTGTACTGCACTGGTGGTTGAATAATCCCTTTATTCCTATATCAGTTTGTTAAATTTGTACAGCATTTTAGGAATTGTTATGATGAAAGACACTATAAAAATGCAAGGTGCTGTTAAAAACTAGATATGAAAAAAAAAAGGGGGGGGAGAAACTGGGGCAGATCCCATATTTTTAACCATGAAAAAGGTGAGGTCATTGAGTAGATCACCTCTAACTTTGCATTTCAGGCCCTATGTTCTTGAATGTATTCAGGATTAAGTCTCTCCTTCAGAAGAAAAGGTGCTGTCCATATAGCACGTTTTCTTCCTGCTCTGTATCAGTCCTGAAAGGAGGTTGAAGTGAGATGAGGTTTGACTTCTTTTCCCAAGTAACTAGCGATAGGACACAATGTAATTGCCTTAAATTTTGCCAGGGGAGGTTCAGGTTGGAAATTAGCAAAAATTTCCTCTCAGAAAGAGTGGTAATGCACTGAAACAGGCTGCCCAGGGAGGCGGTGAAGGCATTGTCCCTGGTAGTGTTCAAGAAACATGAAGGCTTTGTGGGCATAGTGGTGGTGAGTTGATGGTTGGATGAGATGATCTTAGTGGTCTTTTCCAACCTTAATGATTCTATGATTCTATGACTCAGCAGGCCAAACCAAAGTCAGTGGTGTTTCCTACTCTCTTATAGAAATAAAACAATACTAAAAAAAGTTTGGAATTATCCTTTCCACAATGTCTACAGAAATGTGAGGTGAGATGTGCTGACCTTGAACCAGCTGTTTTACAAAACTGTTTGCTGCATCCTCTACTTCTGCACCACGACATCTCCAGTCTGAAGACATTAGGTTCTATCTCTGATCCTAGTGGGGAAGAGCACTTTGAACTGATCTCTTGAGCATCTTTATTCTTGAGAGGGAAGTGGAACTACACTCAAAAGCAACAGCTGAGAGCTTCAAGCAGAAGTCTGTTCTAGGAAGGAGAGCTCAGTAATGCAAGAAAATGTTTTTGATTCATGCAAAACAGTAGCCACCTGTAGCCAAACGCACTTCTGTTGGTGAAAAAACAACTGCCACAACACCCTAGCTTGCTTTCTATCCTTTCTCTAGAGGAATTTTGTATTAAAATCTTTTCTGATAAAAGGTGCTTGAAATCTTACAAAATAATTTAATTTTCCTCTCTTTACTCACTTTACTAATACCTGTATAAATAATATTATTTTGTTCTGACTTTAGAAACATCACTACTGGTTTCCAGGGTTTTTTTGGAATTTCAGGAGTTCCAGCAGAGTGTAACACCTAATTTCTCATGGAACTGAAAGTTATGAGTAAACTAAACATTCAAATTTAAAAATAAATATATGGATGGATGGATAAATAAATAAACACAAAAACTGAAGGATAAGAAAAATTAGATATACCTTTTCTTTGTTATTTAATTAATCATTCATTTACAAGGAAAAGATACTCTTCCAAGTACTACTGCAGCACTTTAAGAGTCTGTACCAAGAAAAAGCAATGTATGAAATCTTTACAGGTTCTTATATTTAGACTATTCTCCCTAATTAGTGTAACTGAACTATACTATAAATGTTGGTATTTTTTGCAAATATTTTCTTCTGCAAAGAGGCATAATGAAAGAAAAAGTCTCATTTTCATGCCCACCCCATCTACTCTATTTAGCTATTTGGGACTCCAGGGTATGCATAAGGAAATGATGGTAGTGAAGGGCAATCCTCACCAAAACAGGAACTTACTTCTATGCTTATCCTGATTAAATCTCTTTTTCCATTCCCAGATGTCACCCAGGACAAATCCTGTATGGTGAAAAAGCACTTCATAACTGACATGCTTGTCAGCCACTCAAATCATTTAAAAATGGTGTAAAGTTTGAATGCTATTTATTGTCTTACTTGGATCACACAATAATAAATAAATAAATAAATAAATAAATACAGCTTTTGACGAAGTTGCTGGTAATGGCACTTCTGAGATACTACTGATCATGTGCATCATTTCAGCAGTTGAATCTCTCAGAAGTATCACTGTGCTGGTGGGTGCTATGATGTGCTTNTCTCTTTCGTTGCCCCAGGACATGCCCATCTGCTTGTCCCTTAGACAAAGGATTTTGCAACCCTTGCCCAGGACTTGCTTGGACATGTTTGGACATGTTCATCAGCTAACTTTGAGGCAATGGTATAAAATAATAGTCTCTTACACATGTGAATTAATTAATCTTATTAATCTAATCTATATCTTATTACTTACTCTGGAGCCAAGCCTTAAGCATTTATGTTGCCAAAATTTTAGGATGGAAGGATGTTCCACTTTTCTTAAAATATGTACAATGTGCGATTAGATTTGGCAAAATGATGTATCCTTTCTAAGCAGTGAATGAATGGATGTTCATAAAATCCAAAATTCTGAAGCACACTTAATTTCCGGTGATAAAGTAATCTCTTAAGAGGCTGGAGTTTTGAAGGAGAAATTTTAAACTTCCGGAAGGATATGAGCTACAGTTACACTGGCACGTATTGCAAACAGTGAATTAGGAGCAGCACATGGCTACTTGTAATTGAGGGATAAATGTTTTTCAAAAACATTAATAAAAAAGAATGGTTGAAATACCTCAAGAAGTGAACTACCTCCTCCTCTCTTCCCTCCCACCCCCACACTTCAGTATTCTGCTAGCAGTTCATATAACAACGATGTAACAAGTCCTTTTTGACAACAAAACTGCTTTTGTGAAGAAACACATTCATCTGCAATCATAATGAACTGAAATTGCTGACTCTGCATGTATGTGAAGTGCTGCGTATCCCTACCAAGAATTTAAAAGAGTAAGAAATGAGTCTTACTATAGCAACAACTAATTGGCTTATTGGTCTTACAAGCTAGTGACAAGAAAAGCAGTTGGTAGCATTGTTTTCATTACAGGTTATTCTAAGAAATAACTAATTTAAACCTTCTCAAGCAAAGACAGAACCTGATCCATGTGGGAGCATATCTCCAGAGGGTTCATTAAGATACTGGCAGTATAAATTTTGGAAGCAACAACAAAACAATACATCTCTTTTCTAGTCTTTGCTATACAATCATCTGAAGACCTATAGGTTCAATGAGTTTTGAAAAAGGAAAAAATTGCAAATAGCCTAAAATACAAAAATACAGAAAATACAGGATACTATTCAGCACTGTTGTTATGTTTAAATGCATAACTGGAAAAATATTGTTTCCTGTATCATCCTTAGAATGTTTCCTATAAAGTTTCAGAAAAATGGTGCTATTTTTCTCCAAGGGAATAAATCACACAGAATCATAGTGGTTGGAAGAGAACTCTGGAGAACATCTAGTCCAACCCCTCTGCTAAAGCAGGTTCCCTACA
Source organism: Odontophorus gujanensis (assembly GCA_013399175.1). Classification (NCBI taxonomy): domain Eukaryota; kingdom Metazoa; phylum Chordata; class Aves; order Galliformes; family Odontophoridae; genus Odontophorus; species Odontophorus gujanensis. Next base: position 119,749 of record VXAB01009397.1, on the reverse strand, counting down.
GTAGGTCACACAGAAAACCTTACAAGTGGGTTTTGAGTAACTCTAGAGGAGACTCCACAACCTCTCTGGGCAACTTGTTCCAGTGCTCTGTCACCCTCACAATAAATAACTTCTTTCTCATGTTCAGACAGAATGCCCTGTATTCTAGTTTACTCTTGTTGCTCCTTGTAGTCAGGCACCACTGAAAACAGCCTGGCCTCATCCTCCTGTTATTAAGCCCTTTAGGTACTTAAAAGTGTTGCTAAGAACCCATCAATAAAAGGATGCAACATTGCTGCCTTTTATCAGTAAATAATAGGGAATTTGCAAGTTTCTTTCATACATTTTTTATAGTTATTCCCATGTCCTGTAAAAGACCTTTTCACCTTCAATCTCTCTTAAATCAGAAAAAAGAGTATTCTGTCTTCTACAGAATAGAGGTATATTAATGGTGGGTTTTGTGACTGTCCTCTAATCTTTGGCCTACAAAAAAAGTAAATGAGTGATCTATGGGTTGTTTTGTTTCTAGAATGTTGGTTGCATTTCTGATTTCGGTTTGCATGGTTTCATTTCTTCCTAGCATTGCTTTGTGATTTTTTTTGGTTCAAGTGAGCTCCCTCAAGTAGCAAATCTTAGCCAGAATTGCAATTTTGGGTCTTTTACAATAAAAGCTCCAAGGCATTTGCAGTTTTCAGGCCGTTTCTACCCAAACCCATAAATTAGATGTTATATTCAATCCAGATTTATGAATCTGTGGTTTGCAATGACACTTGAAACCAGGAAAATGTATCTGTTTCTGAGCTTTACTTTTAAAGTTTTCTACAGCTCCCTATAATACTGTTGACAGCTATTTAGATATCACTGGATTTAAATGTTTGCTTTAGAAAATCACATTGGGAGAATTTTGGTTTGTAAATGAAAGCTATTTCAGAGCTTTGTCCTATTTTACTGAAGTTCAAAAGGGAAAGGGATAAATTGTTCTAGTTTTAAGCCATTTCAACAGCTAATGGAACAGTACAAATGGAAAAGGCCTGTGTTCATGGAGAAGGGTCTGAGTTATGTTCTCAGTATAGACTGTGTGCAGATTACATGACAGCTGTGGCATCTGCATTTACACAGTCACAAATCATTCATGAGACTGACAGTCATGCCACAGTTGGAGGTTTTCTGTGCCACCAATTGAACTAGAATATCTCAAAGGGAAAGGTTAAAGCACTATACTACTGTGCTTGGCATCCATTTGAATATTGAATGGTCTCTTGTACATAAAATCAGCCAAACCAAAGTACAGTAGAGCAGAAAACTCTTACTGAGGTTGAATCCTGTAAATGTGCTAGTCTCCGTATTACTTGCAATTGATCTCTGTTAATAGGAATAAGGGAAAAAGCAATCTCTTCAAAGTGTGTGTTTCTCCATTTTACTGTAAATAAGGGAGATGTTGGTCTGCAAGGTGATACGGTGATACCAACCTGACCTCTTTCCCTTCCTAGATGGCCAAACAGCCAAACCACATGCAATGAGGGTGTGTGCAATGAGGGTACAGTGAATTCTCATCCTTTGCTTTTCTATGGGAAATGAGGTAACTCTCCACACTGAAAGGCTTCATTTGCCTTCAGCTGAGAGAACAGGAAAGGAGTGGTTTATGGAAGCAGTGAGTCAGTTTTGTTCTCTGAGTTTTCTCTTTCTCTTTCTCTTCCTACTTTCAGGAAGTCCCTAGTAGGAAAGATATTTTTTCTCTTTTTTTTTTCCTTTATTTTTAGTTTTATTATTTATTTATTTATTTATTCTTCTGGAGATGGAGAACTGAGAGCTTTCATTGAGTTATGAATTATCAGTGGCTCCAAGCAACATTCCAAGGCCTTTATTTCTTCTGGAAATTTTTCAGGAGGTTTTACAGCATCACTCTTCAGGGAATTTCATGATGAAAACAGGGTGAGTCATTTGTATACATAGTTAAAATGATGGCATACAGTTCTATTATTTCAGATCTATACTTTCAATTAAAAGTGATGTTATTTTCCATAACCATAATGTTATGGAAAAATGTACCCTATATTTTTAAGAATATTTAATAGTTCAAAGAGAAATTTTTCTTATCTCTTTTTACCACTGTGAAACGTCTTGAATGAAAAATCTATCTATAAATTTCTACATCCTTCTTCCTACCTGTTGTCAGTTAAACAGGCAGTTTTCCATGGTACTCACATGCCACTCCTGGTCAACATCTTGATTCTCTGTGCAAACTTCACAACACGGTTAGATGATCTTCAAGGAATCCTGTCTCTTTTTTCTTCTAACAAAGAAAGATATTTTCCCCTACCTTCTGTCTTGGACACAAATAACATGAACTTTGTTCTTGACTGTGTAGAAACATGTTTCTTAAATTAGATATAAACTTAATATTGTTCATTCGTATGTGTTGTAATTGCATAAACTTTTTTTTTAACTGCTTTCTGTAGTAAGTGATTGAGCAAAAAATGTTGTGTTTAGTAACTATTCTAATGTAAGTAACTGAATTAACAATGTACGAAGAGAACATGCATTAAAATATTTACTGTCTACAATTGCTTAATTCTTTCTGACTTAACAAAGCAATCTATTATTAAACCTGCATATTTTTTATGCTTTCTTGTTCTACTTCTATTATTTAAAATGTTTAAATGATTACTTTACAAAAAAATAAAAGTATACTCAATGAGAAAAATGAGACTCATTTGATTCCTAAATGGATTAAAATAAACAAAAAACTTCATAGAATTTTAACCAAATGTATTATGCATGAATTATTATTTCCAGTATTTTAGGAGTCTGAAAATGGTGAACTAGAAAAGATGAAAAACCCACTTTTTGATATTCAAGAAAGGTATCAGTGTTAAACTATGATTTTTTTGTTACTATGTTAAGTGCATCATAATTATGAAGAAGGTAGCCCTTTGGACAAACAGGAAGGAACTGGAATTTCCAACAGAAAATTAAAGTTTTTCTGAATTTCACTTCAGTGTTACTCTCTTCTCTGCATAAAGAGAACCTGGGGACAAATCATTGAGAACAAACCTACCAGCTTTCCTTAGATAACCAATTGCTGTCTCCTCATTTATCTGTATTTGAGAAATGAAGTTAGAGTATTCACTTCCCAGGTTGCAGCATCACATGTTGATTCTGTAGTTTACCATGTGTCCTTCTGTTTGAACTGTTCTCTTTTACACAAATGTTCATTTCTCTAAAGCTGGAATTCCTTAATCAAAATCACAAACAAGGATGTTAATCCTTTAGTCGTGGAGGTAATCATTCACTTTGTGGCACAATGGCTGCTTTGCCTAGTGGAACATTTTCTTATAACAAAGTATATGAGCACTGAAGACTCAAAGAAGCTGTATAGCAGCCAAGTTTGAGTTGTTGGTCTGAAATCAACGAAACACAGGTTTCAGTCAGCACTTCTACATTCTTGGCAATCAACATGGTGTCCAAGAGGGGATAAGCTGGGATATATAGCATATAGTCTTGCTTATGTCTTGAACAAAAACCTGACATTCTAGATAGGAAAATTTTTTCAGCTGTAAGTTTCTCAAAGCTGGTATTGAGAATGAAAGAAAATAATAATAACAAAAAAAATCTTGAACAATTTCTGTAGGAATAATGATTTCCTATCTCTTGCTGCTTAACCCTTGTCAGTTGCATTGCCAGGGAGAAGAATAAGGGGGCTGCTCCACAAAGGGCATCCAGCCAGTGGCTGCGAGTAATGGTCAGACAGGTAGGGCAGTGCCACATCAATGGAACATCATCTCACTTTTCCAAACAGGGAGAAGAGGGCAGAGCTAATGATGGGGATCAACCCAGGAATCACAGATAAGTTCCTTGTGATGGATGGCGCCCAGAATGTAGCCCGAAGTCTCAATGCCAAAAGATCAGGATCAGGATCAGCAAGGTTCAAGAGCTAGTTACGGTGAGGAACAAGGGCAAAGGCCTGACATGCTAGAACAAAGGCAGTCAAAGTCCATGAGCTGGAACAGCCTGAGAGCACACCTCAATGCATGCTGCTTTCTGCATGTTGCTGAAGTCCTAAAACCGCAAGTGGATAATCACAAACGCTGAATTCAGAGGAAGGCTGGCACTGGTGGGACTTCAGTTAAATACTGTAGTTTGTCTAAATAGTCTAGCTGATGAATCCACTGTCTTAGTAAACTGTGACCTCAGTTTCAAGAAGAATAATAATATAAATAATAATATAGTTTCAGAATGGATGAACAACTGGCATTTCCAAGATATGGATACAGAGGAAATCTTGGCCCTGTTGAAGTCACTCGCAAATAATCCATTAACTACAATGCACTGGGGTCTACCTCACTAGTATTAGTATATCACACAAGCTTTTGGAGAAACAAACAAACAAACAAACAAACAAAAATTAGTGAACAAGCAATCAGAAGATTACAATTGAAATACCTATGCTTCCACTAAGAGTAATCTCTGAGATGAAAGATTCTTCCTTGATATCATTTTACTGAAGTGAGGATAGCAGTGTCTCATGGTTTTATGATTTTTGGTATTGGTATTCCACATCATAATATCATGTTGTGCATTGAGAATTAAAGAGTTAATGTTTCAACTCTGTGAATCATCAATAGTTATGGGTATACCTGTCTCAGAAGAGAACTACGTTCCCCAGAGGACTTTGCGTTGCTTTGTATTTTTACGTATTCTGCTCAGAGGGAAAGATAAAAACTGTTTGCGTGTCACAAAACACTCTCTTTCCTTTCCCCCTTCCCCTTTCCTGGGGCGTGGGGCCGTGGGTTCCCCGCACCAATTGTCACAGAACTGGGCCGAACCTGCCTGGTAAACTGTTGACACAGTGAAAGCGAACAATGTCCCTAAGTTCCAGAACAGTCCATGGAAGAAGAAAGGCTCTTCCAGAGATTAATTCTGATTATATTCTGAAGTTGCAACCTTTATACATAAAATATGTAAGGAAGCTGGGACAACTTGACTCTTAAGGTAAGCAACTTGGTGAGAGTCCTAAAACTGTATCAAACAAAACTGAACATTACACAAAATACCCAAAACATTCACCTGTGTTTCCTGTTTTACGTTCAATCCTACATTCTCATCTGCAGCAACACTTTCAATGCCTTTCTGTCTATGAAAGTAAATGAACATATTTTGATTTCACAGTGGAAGGAAGAACACACTGAAATCTGATGTACAAAAAATTAGTCATTAGGAAGAGTTAAGAGAAATTTGGTTACAAGGAAGATGCAAATGACAGAATGCTGAGGAAGTTCCTACCATTAATGCAGATTGCAGGAAGCTTTATGCTGTCCTTTTCAACTAAAAAAATAGGCACTTGTTATAACAGTAACTAAAATTTGGCATATGGGGTACCTTTGAGATACCCAGTACTTCCATAACGAAACACCATCCCCATGCATAAAAAAAAAGAATTTTTGCATATCTTCATATATTTTATAGGAAAAAGGTTTCAAGGCAGCAGGAACATTTCTGTAGTTCTCAGGCTTTTAGAAAAACATGTATTTTAAAAGCACTACCTTTTTGCTCTCTTCTCTTTAAAGAAAATCAGAATAACATGGTGCAAAAAGGAATAAGAAATAAATTCATTTGTATGGTTGCAATAAAAATCCTGTGCCAGTTTCTGAAGAATTACTATTGTCTGCAGTATGATGCCATTTTTGTAATTACGGAAATGCAACAATAGGGGGCTTGTGCAATTTTAGGAGAAAAGGGATCTGCAATAAAAATTCCAGCTGTGAACATGTGATCTAGTCCTTTTATGGACAAAAAAAGAGACACTTCCTTGTATTTGCATTCAATTTCTGTGTGCATCTACAGTTCACTCACATCTTCTACAAGCTCATGTATGTAGTTATTCATTTTCTTTAGGCAGAGAATATAATAACATCCCAGAAAAAAAACGCACATTTCTCTATTGCTGAGAGGTTATGTGATTTAAGATCAAAGTCAAAAGAAAAGCCAGGTAAGAGCTAAGCTCAAAAATTAAATAATGAAGAGAACTGTTCATTAAATAGGCCAATCTGAAATGTTCCATGTTTTAGCATAATTAAAATTTTGCATTTTAAAATGTTACAATGAAGATCTGCCCGTCCTTTTTTTCCCCTAATAAGAAAAGCTGGATTAGAAAAATAATTTAAGATGAAACTGCCCATCTTGTCTTTAAAAAGAAAAAAAGTCCTTCATTCATTTATGGAACACTTCAAAACAGGAATAAATGAAAATGAATTAAAATGTATATATATCATCTGCTGTTCTTTCCATCAAGAGAAAATTTTCAGGTAGCCAACTGTTTTGAAATAAAATTCCCTGCAGTTGCTATAGTGATGATAATAAAGTTCCTGCCTCAATTTACGTGATAGAGGTTCCTAGCAGAACACTTGAAAAGGTAAGCTAATCATAATGAAGACACTCAGTTCTCATGCTCAGAGCAGGCTCCTTGAATTTAGTTCACAATTACAGTACTCCTCCATTGTTGTCAATTTTGTTATATGTACATTATCATAATCTTCCTCAATGTGACAGTAACAAATTATGCAGCAAAGACGGTACTACTCCTTTTTCTTGGTTAAGTCAGTGGACAAAGGATGCACAAGTTTGCTACGATAAACAATGACGGAATCAGATATATTTCTCTATTAGCTGTTTTTCCCATTACAAATCTTTGTTTTTCTAACCGTGTAATGACAGTATTTTTTTTTCCTCTTTCTATAGTACACATTGTTCAAGTCTTGTTTTATCTCTGTGTTGATGCAAACTAAATAGCTTTAAAGCAGACATCTACATGTCAAAATGGATGACTCATCAAAGCAATGTCAAAGATAAAACGTTATTGCTCAGATGTATGTTCTACTGCAATAATTTTGTAAAATAACATAATTTACTTTAAAACATTTGTGAAGCTAAAATAGCTCCTATAATAGCTAGCTTAGAAGTAAAATATGCAAAATAGCTGGCAAAAAAACAGAATGTCATTAAATATTATTTAGATAAATACGATAAAACAGAAATATTAAATCTGACAAAAACTAGGACTAATCATTGTGAAAACAATGCTTTAGCAAGGCACATCTAAAAATACCTGTTATTTGCAATTGTGATGTAACTATATATACATGCATGTTTCTGTGTCAGTTTGTATGTGTTTTGATGTCTATGTGTCATTGTCATTAAAGATATATGAGCTCCCCTCCTTCTGTTACTTTATTGCTTAGACATGCATTATGCCCACAAACAAAAATTATTTGTTTAAAAAGAAGGCAAGCATTTGAAAAAAAAAATCACCACAACACCTCAACACAAATTAAGGTCCAATAAGATCTAATGTGATGTGCAAAGGCATAAACACTGTGATGAGGATGTGTCATATAATAAGGGAGATAAAATAAATTAATGAAAGATCCTGCCACAGTTAATGGCCATGATGTCAGTAAGCTTTTAATTAATAACTTTCATTATTTTTAAAGTTCTTTACAGCTGGACTCCCAGGATCCAGTGATCTGACAAGCAAAGTGCAAAGCCAGTTATGATCATTTTTTCCATGGGCTAAAATCCCACCTAGAGTCACATTTTCAATAATAGCATATGTTCTTTGGCCAAATGTGTGAAGCCTTAATCTGACCAGTGACATTCAGGTCAGGAGTACACATATGGTATGCCATACTGACTCAATTAACCATCCATCAATTTAATTGCATAATATATCAGAAGATGTATTCCACTTCTACTTACAGTTATATGTAAGCGTGGAAATAAATAAGATAAAGCAACAATTTTCTGATGTTTGTTTACTGTAAGGGGAATACTAAATAGAAACAATAATATATTTTATAATGCATTTTTGTTCTGAGAAAAAAAATAATTTTTGACAGCTAAACTGATCAGAGGCTGCAAGTTTTAGAAATCATACTTCTTGTAATAAGCAAGCGTAGGTGGAAAGCACACCTTACAAGAAAATTACAGCGCTTCCACTGATTCTAATCACATTAATGTGGGGATAAGGGAAAAAGAAGGTATATTATTTAAACATTATGTAAATTATGAAGAGAGTTAACACATTGCAAACTTATAAGTAGTGACACAGTTGAGTTGATTTATGCAATCACTCCAGACATCAAATCCTTCTGGAATAATATACATGACAAAAAATGACAACATGGTGACAAGTTTAAAGAAGAAGAAGAAGAAGAAGAAGAAGAAGAAGAAAATTAAGCTTATATTTTAAGTACTCTAGGACAAAAGCTCGAAACAATAGAAGTCAGGCATAAAGTCTTTAAAACTGGAGTTCACTTCAAGACAAAATCAGTATTATTTTAAAACCCTCTGCAAAATTTGCATTATCTTCAATTTGTTGTTTTTAAAACTTAGCCTCAAAAACACACACCAGTTCCTGAATAATTATTGCAATTTTGTAAGCATGAGTTTATTTCTTCACTTCTGTCTGCAATTCTAAACCCCGATCCTCATTTGCTATGTGTGTGGACATCACAACCAATGTACAGATCAGTTGTCTGCCACAGGTCATAACACTTTCTATTTCATTACTGTGCACAAATCAGTACCATATTGTTTAGGGCCTTTCTCTTCTCTGTCTCCTTTGTGGATGGAAATAATTCTGATGCGACATATGTTTACAGACCAGCAGTTGTTACTCCAAACTGGATCTTGACTTCATGTTGGTTCTCCGGTAGGAGAATGCTTTGTTCAATGTTATTTTGATTCCTCTTCATCCAGACTACCTGACTGCTCTCCATAGTCACTTCCTTCTACAAATAAATAGAAGTATAGCACTGTTAACAATTTTAAACACCCAGAAAATCTAGAATAATGTGGTCATGTCAGATAAAAAGTTCAGGAGCAGGAAAATTAAAGCACGTCTTAACATAGCACTTTGGAAAGGGAAAGGAAAAGTGGTTTCTGAGCATTATGTTCTGGTGTATGGGATTTTTTTTGTTTGTTTTTTTGAGCAAAAAATATGAGCTTTGCAACATAATATTTTTAGATTTGATGAGTCATTGCAGGCATGGGGTATATGACGTAATCATTATAGAAGGAAAAAAACAAAATGCAGAGGCAACAAAAGCTACCACTTTTCATAAGACACCTCATATAATTAGTTACTGATTTTCATTCTCACATTTAATGCAATTTGTAAAGTTATCTGATAGCTGTATGCCGTAAGCTCTACGAAATTTGCTTTTTTTTTCCCCTGAAGTTCCTTGAAATTTTATATCTTGTTCATTATGTTGTCCAGCTTTCCATTGCCTGAGTTGATGAAAAAATTTCTCTAGAGAATTTTTTCCCCTGAGTTAGCCTCTAGATAGGAGAACATTAATTATTGCTTTTTGAGTACCCAAGCAGGGATATACTCGTTAAGTAGGAGTGATAGCATTTGGTGTTATCAATCACTGGACATACCTGCAAGTGATAGCTGCATCTGTGTTGTGCAGATATCTCCAGTCCTCTACATGTGACGTATGTGTTGGTTTCTTGTAACTCTCCTTCATCACAATCCATTACAGAGGTTTCTTCCTTGCTCTGACACTATGTATTCAGCCCTGTTAGTCGGAATGATCTAGGATCTATCTGGTCTAGCACCAGAGAGATGTTGCCAGGATGCACTATTGTAGACTTTATGGTTGAAGAAATGCCATGAGAGAAATCTTACTAAAAGACAAAGCACCCCATCCACAGGCAGATGAAAAAAGTCCATCACCATCCCATGTTGTATGTTTGTACCTCAAAAGGTCTTACACATTTGCAGAAAGCTTACCATATCATGGACTGATAGTTCTGAAAACAGGAGACTAAATAGAAAGTAAAAGTAACTAGCCTTGTTCTTATGGACTGGGGAATCTGAGGTAGGATGTTGAAATAGATTTCCTTCTAAACTTATTTCTTTTTAAGAAATTTACAGATTACATTGCCAGCACAGCATTCAAGAATGAAGGTTTGTCCCTGAAAGCACATGTGTTTAATCAGGGTACAGAGAATATACGCTGGTATTGACATTTTTTAACTCACAACTGTCAGTAAATTGAAAAGGCAACTGTTCTAGCTCTCTGTGTTCATTCTTTCTCAGGCGACTGTCCTTGTCACAGTAATGGTTGAATGGGACATGTATTAGCTTTAGTTACTGTCTGCAAACTGGGCTCAACATGAATGGAAGTCAATGCAGACTTAGTTCTAGTTTGTGACTCCACTAGTTTGGAAGATGCTGCAGGGCATCTGTGAGTCTTGAGCAGAAACTTACAGGGAGGGCTGGGTTAGCAGCTGGTAAATTGAACTATTATATCAAGTCTGCTTAGAGAAATGGATATTACAGCTGTTGATTCCCCGATATCTAATAGCCAAATTAATATTTTTACAAAAATATCTGAGAAGTTAAGTCTTTTGTTTTCATGCATGAAACACCCATTTTCTGAAGCAAAAATATTTGTAAAAATCACAGATTATTCGTGGCCTGTTCAGGAGCAGAAAAAGAATATCCTCTTCACAAAAATTATTGTTTAAAATTGTTCTCTCTCTTTTATTACTACTCTGATTTTAGTACAGCTTGTGGATTTAATTATCCAGTTCAGGATATATTTGTAAAGTTATAAAAAAATGAAATTGCTATAAAATTAATAGTTATTATGACTAATCCATGATTAATACACTAACCAATAGTTTTTACATGTCCCAGAATAGCAATATAGAAGATATTATTTCTGAAATCCAGTAAGAGATTGAGTCAGTTTTCTGACAATGCCACCAACCTGTTCTTTTTTCCTCCATGAGACATACAGACGGAGACAGTAGTGTTCTAACCTTAAAATCACAGCATAGGTCAGACTCTAAGCTCAGTTACCCTCTTCCCTTAAAAATCATACGGACACCTAACCTGGTAAATTTCTCCATTACAGTTTCTGACGTCAGAGGGGATCTGTTGAAGGATAAGAAACCCAAGCTCGTACCAAATTTCTGCCACATCACACCACTACACGTCAATCTCTGCTTTAAACCTCACAATAAAAAATGCTTGTCTTTATACTGGTATTGAATGGTAGGGGTATCGGGATGATGTGATGGTAACATACACTGATTTGATTCTCCCTGTTTAAAATGTAAAAGTTGACTAGAATGTGCAAAAAAAGGACAAAACTAATACATGTTTTGAGTCAAAAGATACTATTAAAAATATTTTAAGGTTCTATTTATTATATATATATATATTTCCAGTGGAAGGGCACGAAAAGGGAAGAGACTAGAAAATCACATTACTGTGGGGATAAATTAAAATTACTATGTATAACAGCGAACTGTTTCACAGAAAAGGGAGGCACATAATCTAGTTTATAATGAGGCACTCATCAAAATGGACACAAAAAAGACAGGAAAAATTCATGCTTTGCAGACAGTCTCACAAGATCACTCTAAATAACTTATCCACACATAAGGCAGTTCATTCTCTTTTGTAGCATTTTAGCTTGGCTTAGCTTTGGGTTTCTTATTTTAAACAAAAAATTGTTGCATCACGAACAGGCAAGACTCTGGATAAACGAGTTCTGATGTTTATTCATTATCCACTGTGACAATTTTTTTTTTTTTTGAAAGTTCAGATAGTAAATAAAACAATTATTTTAGAAAGACATAAAATCTGCTGATATAGGATATAACGCTAAATAATAATCACCAGAAAGCCATCTCATTATTAGTGGTTTTGTGTTTGATATGGGTTTGGCCCAAGGCAAAGCCCAGGGCTTTATTTATTTAAAAGGGCACAAAAACAAGGCAATATGCATGTTTCATATTAAATATGAAACTATGTGAAATGCAATGAGAGGGAAACATTGTGAAGCACCGAGAAGAATTTATTTTTTGTTGTACTTTTGCTCAGACATTATCAGGCTTTCTGAGGGATTATGGGTACACTAATAGCCACTACAGTGTAGTACTTTATTATAATCTCACAGCAAAACAGGATACATGTACATACACACACACCCTGCATCTACAGTGGTCTGATTTTTCTATTAAGTTGTCTGTTATTTTTTTAATTGCAAACTTGAGTTTAAGTCAACATATTTCCTTTCTGCTCCTTCTGCTTGTCAGCTGTAGCTGGATTGATAAAATGTAAATGAACAAATCATTAACGAGTACTGGTTATGAATCTCTCAGGCAGTTCAGGACCCTATCAAATCCTGCACCTATTACTTTGTGTGATTGATGTACTATTGTAAGTGATTGTTCCTGATCTTATTAAATCTTATTGATTTTTTCCCAGTTTCTATTTTATGCAGGACCAGGCTTGGACTATTATGAATGTTGCTGAACACTGTTAATCAAGCTTACACAGCTATTTTGATGGCAAACAATTAGAACTCTGAAGCAATACCTTGCAATTAGCTTCAGGGATATGGACCTCAGCACCGTAATAATGAAAGAGACCTTCTCCTTCAAGCAAGATAATGAGATTTACAATTATGACCCCAAATAACCTCTGAGAAATAACCAATCTGCACACATAGATGTGTTTATCAATAATTTGCGCCCTTTTTATGAAAATGTATTTTTAATTTTTTTCTTCACGTATGAAGTATTGTTTCTATTGAAACAAAATATATGAAGTTTTATAAAAATGACAAACATAAAATGAAAAACTGTACATCTAATTTGAATTCACTGAAAAGTTCCGCAGGATGATATGCATCAATAACATTCAAATTTTGTGTGAAAATAAGACTGAAAACTTGTGTGAAAATACTAACATTCTATTAAAAAATTGGGTGAGATCATTCAGAAAAATGCTTACTTACATAATTAGTGAATAAATGTATTAGGTATATATGCACTGTGTAAACAGTTGTAAATCTATTCTATGATTTTTGGTGTGTTTTTTGTTTTCTGAATAATAAAAACTATTATCTCTTGATTTGACTCCTTCAGAAAGCAAAAAATTATCATCATGATTTTGGGAGAAATCACAGGACAAATTTTTAGTGCATACTAAGTATGTAAAATCAGTACTTGAATAAAATATATGGAAAAAATTGCCTAGAAAATGAAATAGAGTGCTGATAAAATTCTTTACTGTAAGTGTTCATTTTTACTGTCTCAATATAATCACATTTTTTTCTGATCATTTAATATGTCTATAAGCTCTTGTACCTACATCTCACATTGCATTTGGAGTTTTATTAGTTAACATGGCTGCTAATTGCTGCAGTAACATATTTACATAAAAAAATGAAATGCCTTGAGAATTATGGAAAAAAAAAAAAGAGTTTTTGAAAAACCTCATCCTTTGTGCATTTAGGTATTTAATAGGAATGAAGACTTTGCTTTAGCTGATAAAATGAAGTGAATCAGGCTCAAATGCAGGAAAGAACAATTTTTGTCTACGAAAAATTCACCATTCCAATTATTCTTTTGTAATATTTGCTTGCAAATATCTCTGCAGTGTACAGCATTTTTGGCAAGATGACAGGGAGATGCCTAGCACACCTTCTGATACAGTATGTTCCCTTCTCCTTGCCCCTCATATCCATATCTTCAAATACCCTATGGACTCCATTTCTGAGAGAACCCCTGGAAGGAATTTGGGTTCCATGAGCAAGGACTGCAAGTAGGAATTGGCTGGAAGTCAGTAGTTGAAAAAGAGAATGATGGGGGTGATTACTTTTTAATCAATGCATTAATCCAGGTTTGAGCAGGACTCTAAGTAGAGAAGGATGGCGATGAAGAAAGAACAGTATTTCTTAGAGCTGTCACTTGAAAATATGTCTACTTCAATGTAGTGTTAAACTACGAATAGGATCATATTTTAACATACAGGATTAAGAAGGGAAACTCTTCTTAATATACTGAATATGTGCAAGAAGTTTATCCAGGGAGGCAGAACCCATATGTGCTTATAGCTATATGCAGCATACCATATCCTCACAATGAAACTTCAGAAGGTTGGAGGAAATTTCTATGGGTTCAAGCAGTGGTGAAAGAGTTAAATGTGAGAGCTTAGCAAACCTGCTGAGAGTTTTGAAAAGGTACATAAGCTAATTCACCTCGCAAGTTCCTCCTGGCTCTCTTCTCTTTGAGCACAACCAATAAATGTGAGTTATTTTAGTGCCAATTTCAATTTTTATCAAATAAATATACATTTCTTGCTGGATGTAATGGTTAATGAAATGCACATAATATGTAAAATCTATAAAAATGTTGTAGTTATACATTACTTTCTGAGTGTTGTACAACCTTTGTAAACAAAGTATAGTATATCAACTATCTTGTGACAATAAGCAGATCTGTCATCTTGGGGACAGCTAAATGAATTATATAATCAATAACAGACTGTATTTCTAATGATAAGACAGGCTCAGACAAATTAAAAAAAAAGGAACCAGGTATAGCATGTCACAAGCAAGATACACAGGTGGAGAAACTTATATAAAATCCAGAAACAACAACAAAAACACACACGACCAAACAAATATAAAACTGTAATTAACCTTTTTTATGCCTATTTTGAAACAGAATGATAATTTCAAAGAATTCAGAGTACTAAAGAAAATAAAAAAGTAAGACGCTTAATGAAATGATAAATGAAATAGTTTTCTGAAGACTTTTGTACAAGTGAATCACTAGTAAGATAGCCTGCACAGAAACTCTCTGGAATAATGTGATGTGACAAAAAGTTATACTGATGTATATTCATTCCTAGAGGAATGCAATTAAAGGTCTGATTTTAATTAAACTGCAAAGGTGTCACCTCTACTTTTAAGCACAATACTGGGCAATTTGCATAACTGGTATTTTCCTCAGTTCCCTCTTCAGTGCAAAGCACGAATAATATATTGTTCATTTTTAAAGCCAATACCAGTTCAACTCATTAATGCAGGTGAAGTATTTTCAGACCTTCTGACAGGAGATGGCAAACAGTTGTCCTCTTATTGTTAACAGAATCATGAATGAGGATGAACATGTAGACATAAAAACAAATACCAGTGCAACAGTGACTACTGAACTACCTGTAGCACATTAGTAATTATGCTTCATAAGCAAACATAAACAAGTAAACAAATAAAAATAACACTAAAAAAACAAGTATTTTATTTTAATGCTTATTTATTCCATATTTCTAGCTTTTGATAAAGAAACCTGAAACATAAGAATTAAGTACTTTTATCTACTTTTTTAACCCTCAACTTAATATAAAGTTAATATATATGTGATCCTTCTAAACTATATATATTAAAAGGTAGCTTATTACTTTATTACTGAATATTTCTATTACTATCAGAAAGTTTACTCTGTCTGGAGTTTGACAGCAGTATGATAACACCTTTTATTTTTTTCCAGTGTGCATGAACAGCACAACTTGTGTGCTGCTTCACTGGGCATACCCAAAGACAGGATAAACAAAATTCTCTACCAAAGACAGTGATTGCTATCTTTATAAGTCCCCAGGCTGTTATACTACAGGTATAAGATGTAATTTTTATGTCATATATACCTTTCACCCAGTTGTGGATAAAATTTTTGTGAATTGTTAAACTGGGTCAGATGTGAATTTTATATGCAAACCTAAGGGGGAAGAAATGAGTAAGGCAATCATACAGTCATATTTTGCCCAAAGTCCAGGAGTTTGCTGGAGATTTCAGTATTCATCTGAGTAAAAAGATAAGTAAATATTTAGTAATACTTAATTTTTCAAAACTTCTAGATTGATGAGCAAAATTTCCACCCCCTCTTTCCTTTAATTTTAAGTACTTCAGAATACAGCTTCTTGTTATTCCCACATGTTCTTCTTCATAAATTCCTGTTTACATTATTTATGTGTTTGATAAGTCTCAAAATTGAAACAGAGCCAGATTTTCTGTTTTAAAACTAGATGACATTAGTATAGCTAGAGCAGCTGTGATTTGTCTATCTGCAATTTTAGGAAGTTTTCTCTATCACCAATGAGTATAAATACCTTGTAACTAAGAATTCAGCTCCCACCATTTAATGTTTTTCCATTTTTCCTCCACTTTATACTGTTATCAAATATTTTAAATAACTAAAATCCTTTTTAAGCAGAGAAATGTTCTCACATTTCTTTCTTCCTTAGCTTCTTCATAAAATATGCATAAATCTCACATAATATCTAGAATAGTATACATGTTTAGTGATACAAACAGTGTAGCTATAAAGACAGTGTTATCTGGATACGCAGGATTAAGGTTGAAACACACAGGCAGTACAAAACATCGAATCAAATAAGAATTTTATGATGGAGGACAAAAAAAAAAGAAAAGATAAAGATTTGCTTCTGTCCTGTATGTCTATGTATTAATATAGGGTAATTGTAGCTATAAGCCTCCAAATGCTGGTGGTAGTGATGTGTCTCATTGCTGCCATTGGATTCATGACAGCAAATTCCAATTCATCAAAGCAAACGCCTCTGCATTGCACATCAGGCATGATAAGTCTCTAATAACAGTGTATCATCTCCAAGTTGCATGTATTAAAGACATATGCATCAAAGTGTAATATCACACTTTGGAAGTTGTGTTTCATGTGGAAGCTTAGTGTTTCTGAAGAGTTGTTTTTGTCTTTGTGGACTTTTGTATGTTTTTTCTCCTATTCTTCCATAATTAATCTGCTTTGGTGATTTTAATGTCACTCAGGTATTTATTTTTGTGATGGAGTTACCGTTCACACAAATTCTGATCTCAAATTCGAAGTAACCCCCGCACCATGATGCTTATTCATATAACATATGTCAACACTGCTTGCACTCAGATCTTAAGCTCTTCTGAAATCAAGTACATAGTTGGGGCAACTGTAATGGAAAGGAGTGACCTGAAATGAAATCAGCCTACCATGAAGGCTTAATTCACAACTTTATGATGGCCAAATGCAGATCTTCTTCAGTTTAATTTGCAGCAAGTAGCAATTTGGGCTTCGTTTCATACATTGTACATGTCATATGACAGACTACGGATTAAAAAAACCAAAGCACAATAAAATCAACAAAACTTTATGATATGAGTATTCCAAATAAAAAAGTCAAACCTTAAATAAAACCTAAGTTTCTTTATTTAGCACTCACAGATGTAAAGCAATTAGTTCCTTGACATGAGGCATCTTTCTGAAGGTAGTGCAGTTTCTGTGTTAATATTTATAACTTTCTCCCATTACATATTGGTCATCTTTAAACATATCTGATAGATTCAGAAAATTATAGTCAGGTCATCAAGAAGATAATAGAATATACTATTAACATACAGGTAGAGCTAGATATATCAGGGGCGGTCACGCACCAAGAAAATACTTATTTTCTATTCACTTGCACTGAATACAGTAATTAAACTCTGGTTAATTAGACTGCAGACATGAAGTTACACTTCTGCCCACTGGGAAAATCTCTAATTACTGGTATTCATGGAAGTTTGGAGTATTTATTTTTCCTAGTAGTACAAAGAGGTAACCCACAGAAAGATATTTGGAAAATTAAAATAAAACTATGTAAGTTCAATTAATAGGTTTAAACATGAAGAAAAATGTATTCCATTGTAAGGCATTTATTTGTTTAATGGTGAAAGTAAAGAATAAAAACAAACGACATAGCCAGCTCATTCTTTTTACCTTTAAGTTCTCATACTTTTTCTGTCAGATCACCACTGTTCTCCTTCACTACCCCTCACTTGGGCACAGCCTGTCACTCATCTGTGTTTATCATCTCCAAGCTATCATCCTCTCTGATTTTGTGATGCTCACAGATTCATCCTTCCCTCCCTAACCTCACTCCCCTTGTTATCACCATGGTCTCTAATTTTAGCTATATCCTTCACTTTTTTGCCCCTCTTTCATATTATTCTGTCTGTTCCTCTGCACCTTAAACTAACCCAGACATTCATCATCTTTTTTTTCTGCCTCCACCTACTGAAGGGAATCTAGGGAATGGCTGTGTCCCCTCCCCTCGGAAAAAAAAACAAACAAACAACCATGAGACCTTTGCTCCTAATTCCTACATTTCTCACAAACTCTGATTTTCCTTCAAATTTCCTTTCCATTGGCTTGGCTTTATTTGTCTTTAATAGTTTTCTGTAACTTCAGTTTGTTACTTCTAACTTTAACCTTTCTCCTTCTGCAGTCCCATCATTAAATCCCAGATTATATAATCTATAATTTTCTTACTATCTCTTACCAGCTCTCAATTTCTTTCATTGTCAGATTCTCTACAATGTGTACACATTTTCTCTCTAGCCTCTTTATGTTCTCAGTTTTAATCTAACACTTTCTTCTGTACCCATCATTCACAGTGCAAACCAAAGTTCTCAATCCTTTCTTCCGAGAAGACTTTCAAACTCACTTACATCCTTCCACTCTGTCCCAGTCTCCCCACCCTTTTCTGCTGTTGTTGTTCTGATATTTCATCTCTTTTTTAAATGTCCTGACTGGTTGTCTCTATTCAGCTGAAATGCTTGTAACAAAATACCATCTTTTCACTTTAATGGTCTTTATACATATCAATGACAGATGTTATAATTGTGTACAAATATCTTAAAATAGATCAACATTCCATTGTAGCCAGTGCTGTGTATACAGCCAGGAAGAAGAAAAAATAAATGGAACACTCCTGCTTTTTGCAGTTGAGTTGATCTGCCCAAAAGCATTCACGTTACCATTCCTTCTGTCCTCTAGAATAAGTTCACAACTAAATGGAGAAATATCACTATTTGATTGGTTTCTTGTTTTTTAAAATAGATACTTCTACTGTTTTCCTCCATCTTTTATCAGTAGTCTCTGCAATGCTTCATTGCTTCTGAATAGGGACTTAGCGCTTCAAATTGTCACTACCAAAGGGAATTTTCTTGGACAAAATCTCTACTATTGCTTGCAAAACCAAACAATTCCCTCCCAGACAAAAAAGTTTTCTCAAACCTCGTTGCTCATAATGTCTTTAGCACCCTTTGAAAACTATTGCATAGCTAGAGTGACTTCCTGCCCTTGATTCATGACTACCCACATTTTACCAACACTAGTATTCTATTTGCTCTCATTAAATAACTTTCTTCTTGTTGCTGCTGCGGTAAAGTTATAAAACAGTTGTACAGATTTGGTTTGATTAAGTTTTGCTGTTTCCAGACAGTTTTCCCAACAACAGTATAACCTGTGCCACCTTTCTTCCAGAAAAATTGTTCCCATTGGAAGTTCCACAAAAACTGTTTTTCCTGCACCAGAAGTGGTGCTAGCACTTCAAAGCCTTCTGGACTCCAGGCTGACTTGCAACATAAAAAGCAGCTATTATCAAGTAAAAAATTTGGACTTGCTTGCTCACGTTACAAGTGAATAAAAATGACATGACCTGAATTTTCCTGTTTTCCTACTCTTTTCCTAACTTCTGGGTAAAAATCCTAATAACTGGACAAGTTTCCAGTTTAGAAATTCTTGTGTCTGACGACTTAGAAGACAAGAAGCATGGAATCGTATCTGCCCCAAAATGCTTTGTAGATGCTCCCCAAGGGAAAAAAAAAAAACAAACTCTGTTGTAGCTCCAGAAAGAAAAGTGAACATTTTCAGTCTATTGCCAGCCTACCTTCAGGGACATTTTCCTCTCCCTTGTTTCCAATTGCACTCTCCAGGTTTCTTTCTATGTTGCTGAACTGTCTTTCATAATGTCTTCTGTTCATATTCTCTTTCTCTATTTCATCATTCTCCTCACTTTCTAACTTCCTCTCAGAGTTTTATAAATATGAAAGAGTTTAGTGTCAAACAATGCAATTTGTGCCAACGTTACAGAGATTTTCAATGGTAAATTCAGTTTAGAATGTATAGAGCCCAACAGTCACAACACTGGTTATATCCATTTATTCCTGGTAGTGGAATTCTAAAATCTCAGAAAATTTCAGATTTTGCAATTGGAAAAAATTCAAGTTTACGTAACTGATATTAGAATGTGGGTAGCACAAAGGCCAACAGTATAACACGATATAACCTTGCTGAAAAAGCAGAACTATAGGTAGAAATACAGGGAAGATAATGTTGATTACTTTATTTGACTGTTTATGTGCAAATGTTTCCTCCTTAGCATTGTAGGGAAGGGAGGGTAAAACTTCTTTAAACATCTAAACTTAGACTTACTGTGCTTTTCTGGAGAGGAGTAGATACTTATTTAACATGTATACTTAGCACAACATAGTGTTCAATTCCTGTAAGTTATATGCTGTAGGAAGCTGGAAGACTTACCTCCTGAGGTTTTTAGTAATTATCTGCAGGTCTGAATTTTCTTATTTATTTTTGCTTAAGGGAACATTAAAAAAAAAAATGAAGAAAAATTCCAAAGAAGTGATCATTACACTTTATATTATTTACCTTAAAAAAGAAAACAGAAAAAGAAAACAAGAAGAATTTATGAGTGACATTGGACTACACCGTTCTGAACTCTGAAATAAATGATTTATCTTTGTATCCAACCTAACAAGGACATACATATTTCCTTATAGGATCTACATTCAATTTGAAGAGGTTGCTCAGTTCATAAGTGAATGGAAGAAGTTTCGCCTTTGGCAGTCACCAGACCTGCATGTATTTCCATGGGATCTAGAGGGAGCATTAAGTTTACACAAGAGAAAGATTCTTTTTCAAAACATTATCAGCCATCCATTCTTATGTCTGAATATACAGAGGTATAATTGTTCCAGGGATAGTTGCATATTAATGGCAGTCTTCCATTGCAACTGTGGTAAGCACTAACTTCTGTGGTTAGTGCCACAAAGTCAGGAATTACGTAAAGGTAGAGGTGCAAAAGCAAAAAAAAAAAAAAAAA
>VXAB01009397.1:31313-98925 GCA_013399175.1 Odontophorus gujanensis | reverse complement strand
AAAAAAAAAAAAAAAAAGAGAAAGGATGACATCTGGTACTAGCAAACTTCAAAAAATTCGTATCTTCTTGCTACTTTGTGCAATTGAGGATTTAGAAAAAAAACAGGGCTGATCACAGTAAACAAATATAGACACTTTTGTGGTAAAAATAGATACTTAGGCCTTGGAATTAAAACTGTCTAATGTTCTTTAAAAGTAATTTTTTAAAGTGCATCTGCTGTGTGAAAAACCTAAGCTTACAAATCTTGCAAATTAATCTTTTATCACATTTTCTGAAGGAACTATCAGAAAATGGCAAATGTTTACTACAAATTTAATTGAAAACTGTGTAGGCAATGCTTGATTCAGTGCTACTTGCAATCACTTGTGGCAGTTCATAAATTTTAAATTGCAAATGATATTTCCAGTCAAGTGTCTTTAATTAGAGAAAGTGTTATCATGGGATAAGACAATAAAAATATTGCCTCCATTTATCTATCATTCATTTATCATTAATTCTTTTTCATCTTTATCTCATTTTAGACTGGATTTTCAAAAGTCATCAGTGACCTGAAAAGATCTGCTATTGAACTAGTCCCTTTGAGGAGTAGATTAGAGGGGGAAAGAATTGTTATTGAAGGTCTTTTCATGCATACAGAGCATTTAGCAAAAGAATATTTTTGGTTCTTGGAAGTTATCTTCTGAAAGATGTAGACAGAAAGCATGGATAGGGTCATAATATTATTTCAAGTAGTAATTACACTGTCCCATAAGGGAGAGAGAGCTGTCCATCACATGTGCAACACTTCATCACTAACTCGTGTTTTAACTCTGTTTTGTCTCCTCCTAAAGGAATTTTAGTTCTGTGCTGTCAGTTGGCATGCAGTGACTGTCTTAGGGTGTTGTTCGACTCCAAAGTCCCATAAAACCTTTCTGACTTTGCTTTTTGTTTACACTGTATCTCTGTGCATTTGCTGAAGAACTTGATGGTGCTTGTTCTACCCTAAAGTTTCAAAGAATCACAAGTCTGAAGAGGGAAGAGAACTACATTACTCTAACATTTCTGAAGTGCCTTAGCAAAGGCCACACTTCGTCAGTATGTCTAATATGTGATTATTATGTAAAAATTAGACCAGAACAGTTTCTGTAAAGGGACCAGAAAAGCTTTTCAGTGACAAAAATCTCCCTTAAGGGAACAGTACCATTTTCTATGACCATGAAATGATCTTTGACAAGACGGTAGAGCCTCTGGACTTCTGTATCTGAGAAAAAAACATTTTTGTAAAAAAGATACTTTTAATTTTCTAAAAACAAGGATTGATGAACCATAGTGCAGAATATTATGTATAGGAGCCTGATTTTCTCGACTGCAAAAATACAAGATTATATGTAGTTCCAAATATTATTTTAATACCCTGAAAATAGACCTTATGTATTTTCAGTGGATAATTGAGCTGTGTGTGTATTTTAGGACAAATATCGGGAAAAGTCATGTTCAATACCAATGTCTATACCATTTAAACAATGAAAGCATCAGGTAAGTAACAACATTTGGACAGCAAGTCAATATGACTATGAAAGGTCTCCAATAATGAGCAAACTCCAACCAATACACTGTTTGAGTATTTGGCCTTCCTATTGACAAAGGTTGCTTTCAATCACACTGTATCTATTACCATATCAATCATCACTCTAAATGAATACAACATGATCATTGACGAAGACATCACTTAAGCAGAGAAACTAAAGGTTCTATAAAAGCAAATAATGAAACTTTGGTTGTTCACAGCATGAATATTAGAACTAATCCTTAATCATTCCTATTTTGTAAAGCAAACAAATTGAAGCAAAAATGTTAACTCTATTTCTTGTTTAGGAACATAAAATAAATGGAAATTGATACCACATTCTTAATTATTAAACATAACGCAATCCAATACTTTGTTTGCTACACAAATTAAGATATGGAATTGAACTGATGAAAATGATTTACGTGCAGGATTAAAATATTGGCAGCTTTATAGAGTGAAATGTCACTATACTGCTGTACCTTCAAGTTTTACATTTCCTCCTTTGAATCCCTGTCAGCTCTCATGAACACAGGAGACTTTAATCAATGCTTGCAGTAGCCATAACATAACACTGAATATTTTACCTGTGTAATAGTCAAAGCAGTGCTTAGTATATGTCAAAAGCAGAAATGACAAACATATATATTATAATTGACAAAGTTACATTTTAAACTACATTAAAAAAAAATTCTCACACGTTTCAGTTTCCTGCCACTTTTTGAAAGCAACTGATATTTTACAGCAGCTTAATGTACCCTAAGGCAATCAAATTGTATTTAAGATGACTCAAATGTCATAAAATTTGAAGACTTATGAGTCCACGTATATGAATCAGTCTTTAATTTGTATGACACGAAACATTTGTGGAGATAAAAAAAAAGTCCTTTATGTACCCCAAACCATGGAATTCAGATTGTAACTTTTTGCTTCACTTTTTATAGATAATCAATACAAAATCAGAATAGGAAAAGGAAGGAAAGACTGCCATCCAGGTATTACAGCAATTTTCTCCACTTATAAAATAATTTTGTAGGAAGCTAAAATAAATTCAGGAATGAAGAAATTAGGACAGAGGCAGTACATGTTTATGAAATAAAAAAAAAAAAATTCAATTAGATTTTTGTAACGGTTGTCAGACACATAAAACATAGTTATGAAGTTTCAAATCAAGGTCACTAGTACAATTAATTTAAAAGATAGCTAGAAATGTTTATAGAAAAGTAAAACAAAAAAAAATCCACAAACTACAGGATATTTTAGCATAAAGCCATCAAGAAGAAATTAAAGGCTAAGATAAACTTGAAAAATATTAGAGATATTTTTTCTTTAAAGTAATTTAATGATATTTGAATTAACATTTAATTAATGTTAGCTTTTCTTTCAAATTTACAAAAACAAAGTATAAAATTGTCCCAATTCTGTTACATTATAAATCACTTAAATAAAGATAAAAAAAAAAAAAGTAAAAAAATTAAGAATATAGAAAATGCTCTGGTCCACATAGTCACTCCCATCACTGCTATGACACTCAGCAGAAAAGCCTGATTTTTTTCAGCAGGTGTATCAAACATTTTATCCACCTGTGCAAGACAGCCAGTTTCAAAGCTTTTATTCATGGAAGTGGCTTGCTTTACTGTCTCCAGTTCTATGTCTGGTCACATAACAGTGACAGTTTATAGTATAAAAAATATGCAGTACTTCAAAAAAGTTCATTAAGCTAACCTCTGTTACAAAGGTAATTTATGTTTACTGTACTTCAGACCATTGCAAGTACCGTTGTTTGAGGCAAGAAAGAATTGAAAGCTGCAATTTTTACTCCAACTATATTTTTATTTTTCTTACAGACAGCATTCAAAAGGGGTAAGTAGGCAGAAGCAACTGGAGGTCTGAGCAGCTCTGTTTCTCCACAGATCTGTCTGTTTGCATACATCAGCCCAAAAAGATTGTGGTGCCTCCATCAACCCAGCTGTTGTGGTTGATCATCTGTTTGCTTCAGTAGAGTGAGACACTGCTACCCCCCATTACCCTAAAGGGTAATGGTCTGCCTACAGGCAGTTATGGATTAACAGCAACGTTTTTTCCAGTAACATAGGAAGGAATTGAGCAGAAATTTTAAAACTTAGGACAAAACCACAAAGCATGATCTACATGATATTTCCTGTTGAGATCCAAGGTGATAACAGTCTAAAGCAACAACACTACCTACATCTCCACCTGTATTCTGCTGAAAAAATGTCTGAACTTTTTTTTTCCAAAACTGCCTTAGAGTTTGTCCTAAGAAAAAATTAAAAATATATTTATCTTCCAACAAAATATTTTTAACGTGAGAGGCGTTTATTTGTACCAATTATGCAACATTCAAAATGCTGGCACTTTAATCATAAGGATAAGGTGCTGTAGAGGAAGAGATACTATCACTGTTAGAGAAAGCCACTACTGGAGGCTGAACATCTTGAGGAAAGTTAAAGCAGTATCACAGGATTACATGATTAGTGTCTTATAAGATCAGTTCTGAGCAAGTAAGTGACCAGAAGACAGTTTTCGTGGGGTAGAAAGTAATGCATGCTGCTGACCAATGCAAGGTCAATGGCAAAAAGATTCACATCAGGATATGAAGACAACTGAGAACAATGTAGGCTTTACCCCTAATACGGTGAGCAGAAAAAGCTGGACCAGAGCAAAGGGGCAAATTGGCAGCAGTAACGGAGTGGTTAAGGAAAGTTACAAAGCATTTAAAATGTTATTTTCCATTCCATTCACAAGTACTGGACAAGATCTAAGCTTATCTCATTCCATATTCTACTACTGCCCACTGAGAACATACCTTTGTCCAGAAGTTAGATGATAGCTCCTCAAGCCTTCAACTTCCTTTAGAGACCGTTTTTCACTGCATCAAGACTTTTGACTTGTAGTCCCTACCCAGCTGAGTCCATTGTATTTTCCACTTCCATCTTGGAAGAGAGGCAATCTCTGCCTTATTAGCCTTCTCTAAAGTAAGGAGCCATTTAGAAAACAAATGGCCATGGTACTTCAGAACTTGCCAAGACCTCAATATGCTCTTGACATTCCAAACCAATTTAATTTCAGGTATTTCTTCACTACAGTGTTCTAGAAAATAGCGTTATTACTATGTCTATTAAAATTGCCCCTTTCATCAAACTTTTCTTATAATCCTGTGATTGGTCTGGCTCTAGGGTAACGCAGATTGTATAAACGGATTGCCAGACAAGTGTGGTCTGGTTGCCTTAAATTGACATTTCACTTCTGCTTCCACTTACTCAGAACATGATACATAATCTACAATGGCTGACACGGAGAATCTTTCATTTATTTATTTATTTATTTATTTATTTATTTATTTATTTATTTTATTCCAAAAAATTGTAGATTATGAGTGAGCTGAGCCATAGGACAAAAATCAATTGAGTCTTTCATGGCATGGAGTCCCACACAACCATTGAAAAATAATTATTCACGGTAATAGTAACATATTCCTCTTTCCATTAAATCATTGCAATCATCTTTTCAAAAATTAATTAGTTATGGTTCAAAAGATGAACTGTCGTAATAAGGCAGGCAGCTTATACCTGTTTTTATATTTGCATATATTGAGACAAAGTGAAAAAATTCATGATCAATCCAAGAAGATTTCAAAGAAACTCTCTTTGCTGGGAGTTTCCCAGGCTCTAATGAGCTGCTGCTAGAACCAATGGGAACTAAAATGTGAAAGTAATCCAGGAGTTTCCTGGATATTTTTCTTCTGAGAACATGAATTAAGGGATGAAATATTATTCACTTTATATAATTTGTCTAGGACCAAGGCTCTTTTAAGATTTTTTCCTCCTCAGTCAAGAACAGAAACTGACCTAAGGAACTCTCACTGAGTATGTTTATGTCAGAAACAGAATATGTTAGACTCCACAACCATCTACATAAACTATTTATATATAAATCTTCTGCACTGCTCCTGTTCCATGCCCTGGTTTCGTCTCAGACAATACCAATCACACACTGATGTTCAGCTATTGTTGAGCATGCCAGGAGGCTGGGCAGGGCCTCTCAGCAGGAAATAGCCACCTCCTTGATGGACTGACTGCGCTGGGCCACATACAATCCATGGGACACAGGTTGTGCATCCCTGTTGTAAATCATGAGAAGAATTAAGATTGGGATTAAAAACAACCAGAGCAGGCCCATGCTGAATGATGGAGCATATCAGAAGAGACCTGAAAATGAAACCTCAGTGCATTTGTGGATTTATCCCTTCTGGCTAGATACCAAACCCTAAGCCTTCTGCCAGATGTCACTGTTCGTCTTTTCCCTTTGGGAATGGATGATTGGCTGGTTCTTTTGAAACACAGGTGAGGGAACATGAAGGTGACAACAATATATTGTTTCTGACATCTGTCTAATGGAAAACACATAAACAAAAAGTATGGAGTCTCCCAAACTGCAGTGTTCTAATAACTACAGGAGCAACAGCACTTCCTGTGGAGTTTGCTCTTCCAGTGCTCAAGAGTCTCACATTCATTTTCTTCTTTTATTCAGAAATGACAGATGAATGACAGAAAATGGTCCAATTCAAGGCTATTTTGTAATTAAAATGTCACTTTTAGAAGATAAGAGATGAGTTTTCTATCTTTTCAAGCTGAAGAGGACCTAGAACTTGTGTAACCCACTTCTATTTCAAATCCAATTTTTAGTTACCTAAAGGGTGAGGTCTTGCATCAAATACATTCAGACGACAATTGGGAATTTTTGTTCCATTTTGCAGTGTAGGTAAAGCATAAGACTATGACTAATAAACCAGAGTTCTTACAAGGCATAGTCCCTGATGTACTTCATTTGTATATATTCCTAATAGACTGTATAGAGAAGGCAGTAGTTTTCTGGAAGTATGAAATAGTTATTTCCTGCATGCTCAGGATAATTTCATATGCTAAAAATATAGGGGCCAGACAGGTCATGAAAATTTCTGAAACTTGCCTCTCATGTGTGTGTCCTGTTCACTTTCTGCCTTTCAGAGACATGAGATAGCAGCAGTAAATCAGGTTGCCACTGTTAGAGGTAGTGTGTTCCACGCTCCCTGCAGAAGCCAAGATCTGTGGACTTATCAGAAACTTAATTAATATATTGGCTTTCTGGAGATCATATCTCCTAGTTCCTAGAAAATTCAGATGCATTTCCTTGATGATGTACTTTATCCAGTTGTTTTTAACCAGTTTTCAGCATATCAGTTCCTACATATCACCTTAATACAAATGCATAAGGCCTCTACTCAGAACTCCCCATGAGGGAATTCTGGGGAGAATAAAACCTAGAATTCATACACTAAAGTCAAAGCAATCTCAACACCTAATACATACTTCCTCTGCATTTATCAATGCACATCTTTGGAGGTGTCTCTGTTTCCTTTTCTCCTCCTGATCTCCAAATAATCCTCCTCTCTTTTTATATTTGCAAAGCTCTACTCTTCATTCCAAATGAGATTCTTCAGAGATAGGTGGGCAACCTTTTTGTGCTTCTTCCTAGCTTACAAAAGACTTTTGTCCAATTTTTTTCCAAAGAAAAGGGGATATGAGTTTTCTCACTGTGGACTGTTCATTAGTTCAGATGTGAAGAAGAGACAACAGCAATAGAAAGACATCATTCCTTTTAATAGCATCTGAATTACTTTTTCTGTCTTTGAGATATTAGACAAGTAAGTGAAAATATGTATATTGCAACAGATTATATGTTATTAACCCACCTACAAGGCCATAGAGCTAGTTAATTTTCAGTTAAATTCTCTCATAGAGTAATAAGGAATTCCAGTTAGTACGTATGAATAGCACTGCACATTTGACAAAGAAGCCACATCTAAAATGGTTATTTCATTTTGATCTGGTAAATAAAATGCACTGTTAATTGGGGCTAGAAAAACTTCAGCTAAGTGTTGCAAGTCAGGGAATTTGTGATGCAAGGACTGAGATTGTCTTCCTCATCCAATTTCAGAGCCAGAAACACAAATTATATCAGCTTGAACAAAAATTGAACTTCTTAATGCTTTGTATGTAACTTACCAGCAGTACAGTATGCTTTTGTCTTCATCTTCTGTGCCTAAGAACATATTAAGCATTCACAGCAGACTAACTTACAGTCAATGCAGCACTCTAAATTTCAAACCTCTTTGTTATTATCAGTTTAAGTCACATTCATAACATTAAACTTTTCATGTATCTGACTTATTAGATTTAGAGTGCTAGCACACCAGTTCGAAGTAACTAAACAGCTTTATTATATCAACAATAGTCTTATAAGATCTCCTCGCTGAATTCTAATAGACTTAATTTAAAGAGAAGGTACTCTGAAATGTTTTTTATTTGCTTGTTTGTTTTTAATATTTTAGAGATCCATAATTAGATAAATAGTGAGGAGACGCAAAAAGAGATCTCTGAGCTCCTATGAGATCAAGAGCAGGAGCTATACCCTTAATCTAATGGGATGTATTTCAGCCCAGCGCACAAAAAAATGGATATTCTGTTTTTATTAACAATACAGTAACCGAAGTAGTGCTTGAACATCTATCACGGTGCATATTTTTCCCCATTTATCAAGAGTTTTTAAACAGTATATTTTTAATACAAATGTCATTATTACATAAGAGAGAACAATCTTTTAAATGAACCTCCTTTGAATTAAGCTTTTTAGATGCCATATCCTATCTTCAACGGAAGCATATGCTCCAGTTTAATAACTAATATCAAGTGATAGCATAGAAGACTACAAGATACATAGAATGACTACAAGAAGGAACAAAGGAAGGAAAACTTTAGTTTTTTCTTTTGTATCAGGTTGTAAAACAGAAGATAAAAACAATATTTGATGTTGCTAGATTCAGAAACCTAGCATCTCTAGGTGCAAAATGAGAGGAAGCTGCTATGAAATTGAAAATGAACAATACATTTAAATAGCACTAAAGGAATGAAAATAGCTGGCTACAAGCCAAGAATCTATAAATAGTATCAAACTTGTTCATCATAACTCCACTGATGATAACTACATCATCAGGAAATGAAAAAAGAAAAAGAAGAATAGGAATAAATTCTAAAGACCTTAGGAATGAAAGGACAAGTTTTTCCAGGGCAAGATACTCGTTTTAGACGGCAAAACAGTGGGAAAGCAGCATTGGTAAATAATAGTGTCACATATTCTGCAATACCATGATGCCAACACAGCAGGAAAGAAAATGATCCAATCCAATATAGAATTAGTATTATTGATGCATATTCTTATTTTTTATGGAAATGGTGAAATGCAGTGTTTGTCATTTGTCTTGGACATCATGAATACAGTATGTGACTTACGCAAACAAAAGCTTTAACTTAGCACGGAAGTAATGACATACACTTCCTTCTCTTTTCCATGTAAAACTCCAACTTAAAAAAAAAATAAATAAACATAGCATCAATACAACTGTTTTATTTTTTATTTATTTAGTTAGTTTGTTTGTTTTTTAAATCTTCCTTAATTGCGCTTATAATGCAGAACTAAAATTTTGTGGATCCAAAAATTAAAGCAAACTCAACAGAAACAACTGACTGCAGAGAGAAATCTGTAGAAATGCAAAATATTTCTGAATATACAATATTTTTCTGAAAGAAGAGTTTGAGGAGAAAATTCAATTTATATGACAGAACACAGATTACATGAAATATGTTCAAAAGCATACAGACACAGACTCAAGTGCTATGGTGTTCAGAACAGATCTCAAATCTAGGGTGAGAGCATGATGATTTATCATCAGAAAAAACAGATAATTTATCATCAGATAAAGAAGATTTTGTAATTATTATTTTCTATCACTCCCAGTTGATTTTTGAAACATTGCTGAACAGGAGAAAAGATAATGGACTCTAGATGTTGGTATTCCAGGCCACAAAATTTGTAAAATAAGAACGCTCCCACCACCAAATTCTATTCCTTCAGGGAAAGAAAAAAAAACACCACATGAAAACCAACCAAACAAACAAATATAGCAAATCAAATCAAATACAATCAAAACAAAACCAAACAATATATACAAGTCTTCTTCCCCTTATGTACACATATATCTTCACTTATTTTGGAGAAAGTAAAAGTATCACATTGTGACGAACAAGCTAAGGTATAAAGTAGACTTGTGGTTGGAAACTTAGAGGCAGCCAATCTTGCAGAGAGTTGAGCATTTGGAGAGTAGATCTTGCTTAAGCGCTACAGATCCTTGTGGATTAATCCACTCCACAAAGAGAAAGAGTTTTTAGCTTTACAAAAGACTAATTTTATTTTGGAAAAAAAAAAAAGCTGAAAGGGTATATGTGCAAGCACAAAAATAAAATTCCACAATATTTAGTAATGATTTCAAAAGATCCAATGCAATCAACCATGTCACTTTTTTGAGACGTATTAACAAAGAACACTTTTGGATAAGATATAGGAATGTAGACGTTATACTTTCAAGGTAACTTCTGTCCTTTATACATTAACTTTGAAGTTGACTCTTTCAATGGTCCTAAGACTGGGAAAGTTTTTTGGGTTGAAAGTATGAACCTTACCATCTTTTTGTACTCTGAGAGCATTGTCAAAGATTAGCATTAGTATCAGTCTAATGAAGTTGTTTAAAGTGCAGAGAAAAAAAAAAAAATGAACAAAGGAAATATCAAATGAAAAAATATGAAGTTTGGTCAAGTACTGAGTGCTCATGTAGTTGTCTTAGGGAACAATGGAAGCTGAACAGTTTAAAATACCTATGCTAGCTACTAGAAATCAGCTAAGTTCAAGTGCCACTTCCATTTGGACAAATATTTAAAGTCATTGCACACACAAGTGTCTCATTAAAAAGTTTCATTGATGACTTTGGTTGTATTCTTTAGTGAGCAGATAGTGGGTCAAAATAATGGCATGACTGTGTGCGTCTGAACAGTTAGAAATACTTTTATTTTATTTTCATAAATATTTCTCAAGGATTTAATCTAAACACAGGATATAAATACTTCATCTCAAGCAATTAACATAATATCAAGTGCCAGGTTGCTGAAGTTAGAAATCCATATCCTGCTACCATAATTTATGGCAACACAATGTTGATACAATGCCCTAACAGCAATGCAGGGCCATTAGCATTATGAAAGTTGCAAATATTTTCCATGACACAGATCTACTTATGGTGAAGAGAAGTAAAAAAAAGAAGCAGAAAATTCCACAGTGTTCCAGAGTCAGTCTGACTGAGAGAATCCTCCAACTTTTAAGAACAGTTTTGGAGTCTTTAATTCTCTTTAGCCCCTTGAAATGATGGCGGCTTGCCAAAGAGGAACAGGTTTTGTGCTAAGCCTTTGCTTAGGCTGTATTCCTCCTTCCAGATTTTCCTGCCAGAGGCATCTGCAGGATTTGAAAGCAAGGGCTGTGGGCCACAGATAGAAATTCAATATTTTTTGGGAGAAAAAGATAAGCCCCAGGAGCTGTGTGTTTTACTGCTCTCTTCACTGTGGAGAGTAGCACTTGATGTGATCCTCACTGTTGAGCATGACACAATACATTTCAGAGCTGAAACCATGGGGTTGTAGCTAGATTTTGCTTTAGGGTGGAAATAGGTTGCGTTCTAGAATCAAGAAAATACAAAAAATGATGGGGATGTTGAGACCTCACAAAGCAAATAAACTAAACATATTACAATAGAGCTGGAGGCATCCTACTTCCACCCCCAGTTTATATACACATGCACACTATTTATTTAATTTTGTTTAATAAAAAAAATAAAATTGTTTCTTGTCATGCAGAACCTTGTCACAAGCTTGTGAATTGCATTAAGCCATCACACCTGGGGCTTAGTGTGTAGGCATTCAAACTAAATACTAAAATAA
Organism: Odontophorus gujanensis; assembly: GCA_013399175.1. Taxonomy (NCBI): domain Eukaryota; kingdom Metazoa; phylum Chordata; class Aves; order Galliformes; family Odontophoridae; genus Odontophorus; species Odontophorus gujanensis. Next base: position 87,497 of record VXAB01009397.1, on the reverse strand, counting down.
AAAGTAAAAAAAGTTGTCTCTCCCTTACCACAACCCTCTCCTCACCTACAGCCTGCTAATATATTTTTGCACCAGACTCTGAATTGTAAGAATTCATAATCAGATACCACGTTACAGCCAAGTTAATCATACCACATCATATCAGTTATTGGTGTAGAAATATAAACTTCTTAGTAGATTTTGGGTAATCACACTCTGTATGCCATGATTTAATGATTTCTTTAATTGGAAAGAAAGATATCTGCACACAAAAAAAAATAAAAAAAATGAAAGAAAATGCACATCTCTGAGCATAAATACTCACCGGTCTACTATACTACGTAGACACTTTTTCAGTGTGCCCTGCCTTGCTATCTGGACAGCTAAAAGTGAAAGGGGGGAATCAACATCCTTGCCAATTGATTCAAGTGGGAAATTTGCATACACTGAAAAATTCTTCTCAGTCTGAGGTCAAAAAAACTTACAAAAGGTAGGAAGCAAATTATGCAGAAGGTGAGGTTTGTAATGGAAAAATAAAAGCTAACACAGTAATGCATTAATATTCCATACAGTACTGCAGGAAATATAGAGAATTTTAACACATGCAGAAGAAAGTGTTATTGAAAAAGCAGCACTTTTATTTTATAAATAAAGAAAAGCATGAAGTTAACAATGGTTTAAAAAATTAGAAGATGGAGCTCCATTTAAGAATTCCACAAATATTTGCAAAAAACATTTCTGAAATGTTTACCCAGCTGTCAAGATGACTAAAATGGAAAAGTAACAGTCTACAAATATTGGAAGGGAGTAAACACCAATGAGGAAGGAGTATAGTACCATTAGTATAATGACAGTGGTTATATAATTTAAATACAAGTAATGAGGTGTTATTAAGATCTGTAAAATATATATTGACAGTTTTGAAAAAGAAATCTTAATAAAGTCATCAATTTCTCTTGAAATTACATCCTAGAAAGCACTTCCTCTGAAGTCAGCTTAGGACTGTTCTTTTGCCCTAAGTTGCACGAATCACTTTTGCTCTCAGCTAATCCACCATCAGGAAAGAAAAACAACAGCAACAACAACAAACAAAGGTATGTTGTCTACTATGAATATTTCTACTTACAGAAGCGGAGAAGTTCAAAAAATAGTGAAGCTGAGGAGTTAAGTGAGTATCCAGGCTGATGTTTTCCCTTTTAGAACTTCTGTAACTGCATCAAGCTTAAATGTGCAGCAGTATCCAAATTTTCAAAGCCGCATTCTTTGCAGATGAAACTTTACTCTTTCTTTCAATGCCAGATTTCCATACTGTTTTAATATTTAATTATACTAGAAGTTGTTATTTCAAGAAACTATGGGTCTGAAAATGCTTTATTTATATAAAAATGGCATTTGTCATAATTATTCAAGAAGGCTATGTGCCCTACTTTTCAGATTAATTTTTCAATAGAAATGTCGCATAATATTTTCTTCCTGACAAATATTTTTATTAGTTTTATAAACACACTAAAAAAGTTGTTGAAAATGGCAAAAAAAATCAAACCAATTCTAGTGAATTATAACAAAGCTACAATATGGTAATATAAAACATCTGCTGGCAATCTGTCATTTTTAGGAAAAGTTTATTGTCTAAATCACTGCCAATTCAGAGGCCACTGATTTTGTAAAAAACTGACATACATTTCTTTCAGAGTGTGTAGGAATGTAACAGCCACACAAATTAAGAAATTATTTTTAAGTTATTTGAAAATAGTTTGAATGTTTTTCATTATGTTCTCTATTTGATTTTGTTTTTCTAGTCTTGGACAAAGTTGGACCCCATCTTAATGACACCAGAGGGAATGATGGGGATTTCATCCTGCGACAGCTGTAAAATCAGAGCTGGGGAAAAGAGCAGCAGCTCCACATCTGAAATGAATGGCGTACAGGGCTGTCCTTGTGTCCAGGGTTTTCCTGGAATAGTCGCAAGTGGTGGTAGCAGCAAAGGGTTTTTCAAAGCCAGCTAGCTCCACTAGACCTTTTTGTATTGAAAGCCTATTAGACTATTTCAATTGCTGTCTAGGAAGTTTTTAAACTGGGAGACCTGGGATGAGATGTGAATGTGTATCAGCCCTTTCGGTGAGTGTCCCGGGAAGAGGTAAACTGGCCCTGCGTGCAAGTCTCTAACAGCATTATGGAAAGTCAGCACAAGAGTTCACCTTCTCTCAGGTTTAGCAAAGTGTTTACATTTCATCTGTAGAAATGTTACATTCTCATACCGACCTAGAAGCTAATAATACTGCTGCCTATGTATTAAGTAGTGTAAGACAGGTCAGTTCATGAACATCAAATCCTCAGCATAATAAAAAAACATTTCTAATTCAGAAAGTCAAGCAATATTTCCTGTACAAGTTAATCATGCAGTTGTGGACATTTTGACCTACTGGGCTTGATGGACTTAATAAGTGTTTTTATGGTTTGGGAAGCCCCAGTAGTTAAGGGGAGTCACCAAGGGAAAGGCTTCTTCGTGTGTACTTTGCATTTCATATTCTGAAACGCCTATAACTCTGTTACAGATAGAAGAATGATCTAGATGTTTCTTTAGTATGACTCAAGGATTTTTTTATATTTCAATTATTTAGGAAATCTATTAGATGCTTTTCATAGGTTTTTGATTTGTGTTTTCACTACACAGAAATGTGGCAGGTTTGGAACGGTTTAGTCTGCCTCAGACAAAGTACAGCTCCTCATTATGAAGTAATTACTTTACAGTGCTTTTTCTATCCAGCATTTAGTACCAACTTGGAAAGAACCATAACATACAATAGGTCATCAGATTGAATTTAAAACACCCCACTGTCTTCTAGGAGAAGCTCTGGCTTAAAAATTGAAGTTAAAAGACCAGTGAGAACCCTTCAGCTAGCCTCAGAAAAATTGTATACATTGTGGTCAGATACTAATTAAGCAGTAACTGAAGTACTGATTAAACAGTCACAGTTAGAGACTTTGACATTTATTTTCATATGTCTATTTTACTGAATTCATCATGGGTGGCAAAAACAAAGCTGCTCATAGGACCAGAGATTAAATACTTTTAATTTCACTAGCTTCTTGCGTGTTGATTCAGCTGCAATGGTAGCCATTAAAAAGCTACTATTTAGTCAAGGTTAAGTCTCAGTAATAGCTTGTATCTCAGAGGAATTGTACTGGGATTGCTTCACTTCAGTTCTGTTCCTATCAAACATAAGTGAAGAAATTACTTTCAAGGCTGATGCTTAGAGACAGGAGAGAAAGATCTAAAAAGTTCCATCCAGACTGAGAAACATCTCATAGACAGTGAAGTATCTGAATTAAGCAGCAGTTGAATCTCAGTGTGCCATTTCCACTTGTAAAAGCTGTCATTTCTGCCAATAGAAGTTCTTGTGGTACTTATTTATTTATTTGTTTGTTTGTTTGTTTTCAGATAGGAGAGAGCCAGGAAACTGTGGGCTTAACCAGTTTAAACATAAATAGGGTGCTACCCACTGACTTTCATACAGTTCATCCCCTGTATTCTCTAGATTAACCACGGATTTCAAGTGAGCTGAGATTTGATGAACCTGGCACGACTTCCAGACTGGAATTGAAATAAAGTGCTGATATTACTGAGGTTTGCATAACACTTTTCAATGTGAGCTGCTACAAATCCCTGAGAACTGCTATAAAGAATTTCAAGAGACAAAAAAACCTGCCTAATGAAAAAGCTTGTAAACAAAGCCAAGCCAAACAATCATAAAAACTCTGTGCATTTTTGTCTAGATACTTTCTGGTGCTGTACATTTCCTGTTTTGACAATCATTTTAACTGCTACCATACATCAGTCCAAGGATATGACAATGCTAAAATAATCACTACAATATATCACATTCATAGTCATTCATTTTACTGAAAAATGTTATTGTATTTTTTTCAGCTGGATTCCTCTTCGGTGCAAGAAAATATATTTTAATGTGCCATCTTTGTCATGAGCCAAATCCATTAGTCTTTACTCAGTTAAAACTTCTAATTAGCTCTATGTTGGTTTTGGCTAAGAAGGATAACAAGATTATTGGTTCCTTGCATATAAATGAATTGACTTGTAACTTCTAAGTGAGTGGAAGTAATTTAATGGGTGTGGAGAGAGACCTTGATAGAACATGGGACATAAATTCAGTTTGAAAATGAAGATACACTTACAGTACTTCTGTCAAATCTTATATCCACATCAAAATTCCTCTAGAAAGTCAAGTGTTGGCAATTGACTAAATCTCAAGGAAAAACAGTATGCAATATTGACAATGGCTTGAGGAAAATTCTATCCTTAAGATGGTAACATGCTAAGAGAACATACTGAACAACGACTAAGACGATTAACAGTAGAGAGTGCGTATAAAAAAGAATAGCATTGAAAAACTGTAAAGCAGGAATTTATATCTTTTACATTATGTGTACAATCTCCTATTTCTAATTAAGGAGCTGAAAAAAAATAAAAATTAATGGAAATATGAAAAAGGTCAAAACAACATTAAAGTAAGCACTGACATAAAGACAGAAAATATAACTTTGACTGGAAATGAAAAATGATGCACTGAACTACAATGAAAAGCATTCTGGGTAGATTTCTGATGATCTGGTAGAAGTTGTCATGCTCCTTATCCTTTTAAAACAAGTTTTAATAATTGGGAAAATTTGAGAATATATTTTCACTGGAGTGCTTCTCCAAAAGTAATGCATGTATGACTTCAATGTATGACGGCAGAGGGGGATGTTGGTGATATGACCATAGAGGCAGAACCTTTCCGAAAATATTTTGTTACATTTTGTTGCTATGTGACAGACAGCAGCAAAGGGTCAGTCTGACAAAATGATGTCTGCCATGGAAGTGAATATGAAACAAAGATGTGTAATTGAATTCTTCCATGTTCAAAAAATGACACCCATCGACAGTGGATGTGAGCGCAGTGAAGTGGTGGGTGGTGCATTTCAGCAGTGGTGACAGCAACATGAAAGACAGGGCATGTTCCAAATGGTTATACACAACTGTTAACACCATGAAATGAAGAGCATCTCTATCGACTCATCTGTATGAATCACTGGATTGTGACCAGGGAACAGTATGCAAGCTAAATATTGGCTTCAGTATGTAGGAAATGATGGTGGTAATGTTGGAATATCAAAAAGTTTGTACCAGGTGAGTTTCATGGATGCTCACACAGAAACAGAAAGATCACATGCAAGTTTGCCAGGACCTATTGAACAAATCTGAGGCTGAAGATGACAGTTTCTTGGATTGCTCAAATACCAGTGACAAGACATATTGTCACCACAACAAGCCAGAGTCAAAACGACAGTCCATGGAGTTGGGACATGTGAATTGAAGAAAAAGTTCAAGACACAGCTCTTAGCAGGAGAAGTGATGTGCCCTGTCTGTACACTGGGATAGGAAAGAGGTGATTCTTCTAGATTTCCTGGAACCTGGACAAACCATCAACTCTGACTGCTACATCATGACACTGACTAAGCTGAAGGCTTGAACTTCCAGAGTCAGACCAGAGAAGAAGACAACCTTTCTCTTGCAACACAATAATCTGAGGCCCCATACTAGTTTGAGGACTGTGGAGCACACTACCAGTCTTGGCTGGATGACCTACCATGCTCCCATTATATTCTGAATTTAGTACCTTCTGATTTTCATCTGTTTGATTCAAAGAAAGATAGACTGGTGGGCAACATCTTCCTAGCAATGACATCATCATAATAGCTGTGAGACAGAGTCACCTCCACAGATTTTTACTAGTGCAGCATGGAGGCCTTTTGTCATTGCTGGCGAAAAATGCATAGCAAATAGTGGTGACTACACTGACAAATAGTATTTAGTAGCTGAGAATTTGTTATATCAAATAGTGTTATTATGCCCTTTGTATTTGTTGTAGTTTTCTGTATGAGGTATTACTTTCGGAGCTACCAACATATAATATACATGAAGTAGAAGATACAAAAGAAAATGTTATAATGAATTCAGAGATTGTAATTTAAAATTTACAATAACAGATAATTAGAGGCCAATGGAAAAATTAATATTGCCATCTATTGGTGAAAATGGAGAACGCCAAATAATTCTCAAGTATTTGCATATCCTCAAGTAAGGGCTTGGTCTATGTAAGATGATTGATAGTTACTATGTCATCATTGTTTTGATTTGCCAGTCTCCAAGTAATACAGACTCTACATACAATAAACAGTGAAAAAGATTCATACTACCATATTCTTTACTGCTACGGCCAATATCACCAGAAATAGACTCATATACACCCCAAAATGTAAGAAAAAAACTTCTGTTACTGTGCAGTACATTAAATAGCAGCACTTCTCTATTAGTTAATTAAAATGGAATGATTGTTTGCATTCACTGTCTTCTCCTTTGTCTGATTTGTTGATCTCCTGACACACAAATTTTCCTTTGATATATTGAATACCCCTTCCCCTCCTCTTCTTCTTGCCTTTTCTTCCTTGTGCTATACCCTCATTTCTCTTTTATATTTGCGATCTCTACTTCTGCCATGTGTTCACATTACCATCCATCTATACATAACCACATGCACATTTACCCCTTAAATCGCTCTACAAAATGAGCAGTTACTTTATGACACTGTATCTTGAAAATTTTCCTTTCCGTTAAAGAAAACACCTATGTGTTTTCTTTAACGGAAAGGAAAGATGAAGTTGCTCTTCTTCTCTTGTTTCCTTCTTCCTAGAATATCTCTTTACATCACTTAAACAAGTAGCTATGTCAAGAGATATACTTTGCCTCCATTTTTTGATAGGATAGCATCTTCATAAAGTCTGTTCTAGACATAGTAGTATACGGGTCAGTACACAACACTCTAGAGGAGTCAGCAAATCCATGGTCTGCCAAGCTCACTTTAAATTGCCACTGTTCAGAGCAGTTAAGTTTTATCAAATCTGAAAAAATGGGAAAGATTTTCTTCCTATCTCTGTTTGCTTGTTTGTTTCGTTTTGCTTGTTTGTTCACTTTTCCTCTGTGATTAAGTAAAATAATATATATATATTTCTAAAATGTGTTTTAACTATCCCTATGAACGTTTTGGTTTTGATACATATTTATAAAAGATCTTGTCTAAATTATGTGGAAAATTTTCTATTAATGGTCACCTCTACAAAACAGTGTCATTTCTTTCAGACTCCTCCCTCTTTTCCTAAAGCATAAGGAAATGGAAACGCCTTCAGAGTACTGTGAAGTTCTACAAAGATGATTTTAATAAGTTCACAGCTGAAGGCACTTTCAGGGAAACACTGCTGCCAGTCCTCTCTCTCAGATTTACATGATATCAGTTCAAGATCCTCAAATGCCTGCAGCGATTCTGAAAGTCTCATGTCATTTTGTTTTTTATAGGTCAAAAGCGTATCCTTAATTCTACATGAAAAATCAATAGGCAGGCAGTGTAGCATTGCAAGGACAACAGTCATGTGATCCCACCAACACAATGTTTACTGAGAGGAATTTTTTAATTAACTTAGGCCTCTGGATAAAGTTACTTTATAGGTCCATTTAAAAAAAATATTGAAATAACGTATAATAGTATACAGCACTGAAACAAGCTTTCCATCTTTCTCAGGGTAGAAAAGACCTGAACTTGAGAGAGTTGAGTACAAAGAAATCCAATCAAACACTAGTGGAGAATGTGCAGAAAGCACTGGGATCCAATGGAAGGCAGTGATGAAATTTCAATTTATCTTGTCAAATGTATAAATAGATAAAATAAACATTCTTATGAGCCTGACTCCAACCAGACTGTAGGCAAGACATGTCACATTCCTAACCTTCAGTACAGAGAATGGGAATTTTGAAATCTCTCTGCTTAACAACAAAATTATCCTCATCTGCAAGAACACTAAGCGCTCTTTAACACATAATTTTCAAGAATTATTTGCAGAACATACTGTCCAAGTGTCCCAGGTGAAAAGAAAGAACAAATTTGTAGTCAAGACGGATTAAAAACATTGTCAAAGTTTTGTGCAAATCATGTACTCTCAATGTCGCTTTCACTGATATTACTCCAGATGTTATCTCAGATATATAGAATCATAGAATCATTAAGGTTGGAAAAGACCTACTAGATCATCCAGTCCAACTGTCCACCTATCTCCTCCATCACTTCCCCTGGTAGCCCATTCCAGTGCCTGACCACTCCTTCGGAGAAGTATTTCCTAACATCCAGTCTGAATCTCCCCTGGCACAACTTGAAGCCATTCCCTCTAGTCCTGTCACTAGTTACAAGAGAGAAGAGGCTGACACCAAGCTCACTACAACCTCTCTTTAGGTAATTATAGAGAACAGTATGGTCTTCCCTCAGCCTTCTCTCCTCCAGACTGAACAATCCCAGATCCCTCAGCCTCTCCCCATAAGGCCTGTGCTACAGACCCCTCACAGCTTCGTTGCCCTTCTCTGGACATGCTCTGGGGCCTCAATCTCTTTCTTGAAGTGAACGGCCCGAAACTGAACACAGTATTCGAGCTGCAGCCTCACTAGTGCAGAGTAAAGGGGCACAATTCCTTCCCTTTTCTCAATGGCAACGCTATTTCTGATACAAGCCAGAATTCCATTGGACTTTGTGGCCACCTGGGCACACTGCTGGCTCATTTTCAGTTGAGCATCGACCAGTACTTCCAGGTTCATTTTCTCTACAGAGTCTTCCAGCCACTCTGCCCCAAGCCTGTAGTGCTGCCTGGGATTATTGTGGTCAAAGTGGAGGATCTGAACATTGGTCCTTTTGAAGCTCATCCCATTGGCTTCAGTCCAGCAATCCATCCTGTCCAGATCCCTCTGTCGGGCCTTGCTACACCCAGGCAGATTGTCACTTCCAGCCAACTTGGTGTTATCTGCAAACTTAATGAGGATGCACTCAGCGCCCTCTTCCAGATCACTAATAAACATATTGAAGAGGACAGGCCCCGGTACAGACCTCTGGGGAACGCTACTTATGACCAGTCACCAACTGTATTTAACTCCATTCACCACCCTACTCTGGGCCCAGCCCTCCAACCAGTTTCTTACCCAGCCAAGAGTGCAATTAATATCTATCTAGATAGCATAACTTCCCTCTAGCATGCCAACTGTACTACTCACCTTAATATCATCTTTTAACTTGCTGAGAGTGTGCTCAATCCCACTTTCCATGCCACCTACAAAGATGTTAAATAACACTGGTCCAGCACAGAGATTTATGCAAGTTCTAAATGGCAAGATGTGGCTTTCTCTTCTTTACCCTTCAAAAAGCATTTAGTTACACTGAATAGAGAGGAGAAGTGGGACAAAGCAAAGAGAAATGATAACAGATGGGTATGAGAAAGTATTTGAGTAAATCTCAAGGTTAATGAAACCTACATACTGATTCCCTTAATTCTCTGTGAACGTGGGAAGAGTGCCAAAAATATTCTAAACCTAGTCTCTACTCCCAACTCACTTTAGACTAATTGCATTGATGGCCAGTCCACTTGTATATTCCAGTTTAAAATCAGATGGGAAGTTTCTTTCAATAGAAAATATTCTGTAAGTCCAGTTCCCAATACTTCAAAGTTCAACAGTTGACTTTTTAATAATAGACAATATTTCATACTATTAAATTGTTATCCTTTTAAAAAAAGAAAACAACAACAATAACAAGAAAACCCAAAAACTTAGCTTTTGTCTTTCATGTATGATAAATGTGAAAAAAATGTAAAGGCCGGGATTTTGTTTCTGCTGTTAACCATCACTGCCGTTCTGCTGGTTATATGTGAGTGTCTGTGTAGGGAAGGGAGAGTGAAGCCAGATTTATGTGAATCTCAATGAGTCAGTCACAGATGCTTTAAAATTGTCCAAGCATTCAAACATCTTAGTCTAAAAAGGAAGAACATACTCTCAATACACTCCCTGCTTCACATCTCAAGGGAAGAAATGGTACTTTTTCCAGCAGGCTTAGATCATTGGAGAAATCTTTTGTTGTTGCTGTTCATTGCAAACAAAGCACTGAAGGCCATGTCATTATTAGCTTCCACATTCTTCTCAGCCTCCAAGCTTGAGAGTTTTTATAACACAGGTCTGATGCTTACTGTCTTGAGCCTTAAGAGAGACGAGTAAAATCAAACAGATAGGGGACTGAGAGCTGGGAAAGCAGAAACTATGATTCTCTTTCTCTCTTTTTCACATCTGTCCTTGGCAGATTTTCACTGGACGATTAAGTAAATAACATGTTGTGAGTAGAAGCAGGGTAACTGAAAAAGGGAGGGCACTGAATAGTCCATATCTATAGAATATGTCACAAAAGTAAATTTACATGAGGTTTTTTGGATTCAAGCAACAATTAGTTTCCTTCATTCTTTTTAGGTTTATTCAGGTGAGTAGATGAGAAGGTGCTGGGACCACAGGTAACAAATGTGTCTAGGAAACTATGCTGACAAAGGACAGCAACATTTATCACTTTAAAATAAATGCCTCCAGATCCTCAAATACCTAGCCTTGGTTTCCTAGGGTTTCAGATTTTGACCACTTTTTTATATTTCTCTCTATTTCAAAACAGAAAGTGAACTCCTCTTTCAGAATAGAGGATGCAGTTTCTACACATCCTACAGTGAGGAAACAAAAGGAAAAAAAAAAAAAAAAGCCCCCAAAGCACAATACCATCAATGAATGCTTTGTATTAATGACCACATGAAATAAAATTAATACCTCTTTTAGGAAAAAGGTAGGGGGAAATAAACAAAAGTAAAGAAATCACAATACCACCAAAATACTCCTGCTGTGTGAGTTAAATTCTGGATTATTTCTTGATTATTTCAAAAGAAGCAAAAGAACTATTAAAACAAATTTAATTTGTCTCAACTAGGAGTGTATAAAATGAATAGCTTCCTGATTGAAGGACTAGAGCTAATTCAAAAGACTAGTGTATATAGCATAACATGAGCTGCAGCCAGTTCTGGAAATTTTTGTGCTACAACAAACTGTCTATCTTTCCTGTGTGCATTCCAAGTACATCTTCAGAATTGTTGATGGTGCTATTGTAGATAGAGGCACCCTGCTTAGTGCAGCTGGTATTGAGTGCCTTACTTTTTAATAGCAGCAGCTAGACAAGACCCCTAGATAACACATCGACCCCTGTAACTTGAAACTCTAAGGAGAAAGCTGACCAGACAAGCAGTTATGATGATCTATTCAAAGAGGTTGAATGGTTGAATACTCTTTTTTTTTTGTATGGAATAAACTTATGTGAATGAACCTTTGCTGTCAGTCCTATAGAGTTTGTTGTCATTTCCCTTCCTCCCTCCTCCCCTCCTCTTTCCTCTCTCTACTTCCATTAGGAGATGAATGGAGGTGAAAAAAAATATGAAGGGAAAAAAAGCTTCTTCTTAGTCTATTTCAGGAGGTTTGAGGGGGAAAAATCAAATATATGTACACCTATTGAATTTGCTATAGGGCTTGCGCATGTCAGTGTGATGTATTCGTCTGCAGAAATGAAAACTTCACCCATGCTAGTTGCTTGACACCAAGTGGGTTGAGAGGAGTATCCCTGAGAGAGATCAAGTCCACTTCACACTCAGAAAGCCTTTTTTTTTTCCCTAGCTCTGTTCTTAACTCCTCCTTCTATTATACTTCAATGGATTTTTTTCCTGTTTTGCACCGTAGAAGTGATGCTGAATGCAGATGAGATGTTACTAAATAAATAAAAGTAACCAGCATTTCACAGATTCTTTTAATTGGTACCAAATGTATATTTAATAGGTACCAAATGATAATATTTTTTAACAAGACTGTGTTTACCAGATTACTTCCACAACTTTGTTATCTTCCATAGCCAGAGTGGATATTCTTCTTCTTCTTCTTTTTTTTATAATTACTTAACTTATAATTAAACATGCAACATTTTCAGCTTTGTTTTGCTTGTATGTTGCTTCATATTATTTCTATTTTTTTGCTTAAATTTCTTTCAGTAACATTTTTATTTATGCATAATCTTTTATCTATTTACTTCAGAATTAAATAGATACACTAATGGGTGTAAGGATAGACTTCAGTGAAATGTTTCAACATTTTTTTTACCTTGAAAAACAAAATATGCAAGAATTATGTATATAATCAAAACCAACCAACCAAACAGAAGAATATTTTTCATCTAATACGTAAATAGGAGAATAAAATCTAAACTTTAAATAATGTTTGCTAACTGATTACAATTAGGCAGGTATAAATTAGGTACATAAATATTTTAACCAGAACTGAGTTGTAAAAATAATAATAAAAATAAAATTATTCATTAATCATACATTATACAAAAATATTAGTTGCAGTATTGAACTAGAGAACCTTTCATCTCTCTGAAGAAAAATTGAAATTAATTTATTAATCCTGTAACATTTCTAACTATAAACAACTCATATGTTGGGATACAAGGCTTAAATCTAGTATTAATGGAATTTCATAAAATTCTATTTCCTTCTGGCCTATTTGTCTTTTTGCCAGTCTAATTATGACATTTAGTCTATATGATCATTATTAATCACTACCCTTTATACCTTTCCCTATAAATTCGTACGGCTAGTTCACATTTATGAAAAAAATATTCTGAACTTGGCTACAATACACAACTACATCTGCACTTATCTTAGAAAATCTATTTTAAGAACCCAATTATGAGACAATTCAGAAAGAGATTCTACTCATAAATTTAGCAGCCAAAGCCATCAAACCCTATATATCTTATACGGTCCATTGGATGATGGTTAAAAAATAAAGTGATGTCAGGAAGGGTATGACACATTGAACTGAGGACTTAAATCACTTTGGCTCTTCTGCACCTTTGTTGTCTGAACTGAACTTCGATAAGCTGTCTGTTCAGGACTTACAGTCAATTATCACTGATAATTTTTTCAGCTACAAAATGACTGTAGCACATACTGCAATTATTGAAACTAAAGTGTCATAATTGGCATCAATAATCATTTTGCCTTTGTAAAGACCTGTTTGAGTAGTGTACTGCAGTATTAAATGTTTCAGAATTAAGCTATAGCATATTAAATATCAATAAAAAGTACATAGATTAAAAGTCTGATTTTATTTTTTTAATTAAGAGACAAAGTTACAGAGTAACACTGCAAGTGTTCATGTTGTCTTATCTCTACATCATTAAATGCAGGATGCCATATAAACTAAGAAACAAAGACTTTATTAAAAAAAGCAAAAGACCCTGAAAATACTGATACACACAGATCTAAAGTTGTTCCTTTATTAAACATGGAGGGACTAGAAAGCAAATAGCTGGTGGTACCTTCTTCTTTACCCTTGCCTCAGAATATCAATCTTTGCATTGGTTCCAGGACAGAAGTTAAACAGCATCATCTAGTATAAACAATAATTCAGAACTGGTTTTATTCAAGCTATTCCTCAAGTCGTAGCCAACATTTAAATCATATTTGTTGTTGGTTTCATTTTTGTTTGGTTGCTTCTTTTTCTTGTTTTCCTTTAAGCAAGGGTGAGAAATTTTTTAGCCTATGAAGGCTTACAGTCACTCTTTCTCTTTATGGGCTAGAAGTTCTACTAATCAAAATTCTGAGATAATTTATCATGCATTCCTCAAAGAGCTGAACTTTTCAGATTTAGTTAGTTCTGGACTCTGGTAAGAAGTCACAACAAGAATTAGTATTTCTCATTCCTCTCATTTCTTTTCAACGTAAAAATTGTCTCCTATGGAACATAAAAATATAATTTCTCTTATTTCAAATGGGTGAGGTTGTAAGACCACCACATCCGGAAAACAAGGCATGGCAATGCAGCAGATTTACAAGAGGATCAAGAGTCTGTAGTAACAACACTGAAGACTCTAACAATGAAACGGAGACAGATATATCCAGACAATGTATTCAAATCCTTGATATTCAATAGGAAGCAAAAGGAGGCAGAGTAATGCCTATTCTTCCTCCAAATTATATTGTTTAGAGATCAAGAAGTGCTGAAGAACTTGGAAGGAAGAGAAAGTAGGCCGCTTTTCCTCTCATCTTGAAGACTCACAGGGTAATTTGATTCCTGTGTTTCTGCCTTGGAAATTCGTTTTTCTACCATTCATTATGTTACATCATTCATCTCTTTCATAATTCATATCATAAAATAGAAGAAAACAGATCATAATCTTTTTGTCTTTACTGCTACTACAGTTTTCATAGGTGGTTTGGGGTTTTGGCACAAGCAGAGTAGAAAAACAGTCCCTGCCCCAGAGAGCTTACTCACAATAGAAGAGACAGTTTAAAACATGACAGTTTAAAACATGACAGTTTAAAATATGATCTAAGCATGCAAGTGCAAGTAACTTTAAGTGAATAGCAACAATGCATTACTAGATTAGCATTAATGACAAAAAATTGCGTTCATTTATATAAAACAGAAGAAAGAGATAAATTGAACTTGTAAACATTATTAGAAGAGGCTCACTAAGAAATCATTACATTGACTCTGAACCAGATTTTAATAAATATATCACACAAGTTTGTTTTGGGTAAAGTACACTAGTTTAGAACATCTACTGGTGAATCAGTTGCAACTAATGAATGACTGCATCAAAACTTGGGAATAAATCAAACCATTTCCTTTCTTATTTTCTTGTACCTTTCTTCCCCCCCAAAGTCCAAACTCTTTCAGCTCCTCCTTTACACATTTGCACTGACTGTTTAAATACTATGGCTTAACATATTCATTCTTTAAAAAATCAGGAAGTTAATAATCATATTACTGTATGCTCAATATGAAGCTTTTTATGATAGTTGAAATATTCATGGATCCTTGAATCCACTTCAATTTCTTAGTCTTTTTGTTTCATTTTCTTAAGTTCTCTACTGCTTAATTTAGAAAGAAACTTCAAAGATACAACTGACATCTTTGAAGAATCATACGGAAACTGAATCTGAATAGCCCTTTTTACAAAGACTTGAATCCAGGATCTAACAGAGCTCAAAAAGCAAATGACCCTGACACTGCTCCTTATACAAAAGGAGTCAGGCAGAGTTTTGCATCTACAGTATAGTTAACTTTGAAAATTTTCCTCATGTGCAGAAATACTCAGTTATAATGAGTTGAGTGATTGTTAGCCTGCTGTTTAGAACATAACTGAGAAATTTTAACCTTAGTCAATTTGAAATGTACATCTTATCTCAATATGAACTCTCTCATAAAATGATTGCTGTTTCCCTCTAATCCTTTTTTTTTTTCTGCTAATGAACTTTCAAATTAGATAAAAAGGATTTAATTGCAAATAGTAATGACAGTAAAACTGACATTTCCTCTGTTGAAGAAATAGAGGAATGAGTACTTCATCCAGTATTCACCTCCTGAAAAATTTCATTGCAGTTTGTCTTGACACAAGCATCCTCGTTCCACTGACCTTTATTTTTCAGTCTATAGAGGCTGAGACCACACAGCTTTGGTGCTGTTACAGCTAACTGTACTTAAACTTTGTGTCTGATCAACTTAAGTGTATTGGATTTGAAAACAGTTAGTCAATTGTTTCTAGTCCCTAGGTGGTGGTTTATGGTAATGTTTGCATCAATACTAACAAAAGCCATACTGCAGTACAAAGTACATCAAGGAAATGAAAGACAAGGCTGCCTGTTGTCAGCTCTGTCTACAATAAAGGCAGGATTCAGAGCTAGGGCAGAGATCGTTAGAGAACCACAAAAATGAATGAACCACAGAAATCGTAGGGCTGATGGTTCACATCAAAGGTTTGGGGACTGGGTAATGGGCAAGGTTGCTCACAGGCCACAAGACACATAACCTAGACTCATTTGGCCATACAAAAAGGTCACAGAAGGAGAAAAAGTACGTTAAGATTGTACAGTATGGTCTTGTGGTAAAACTATGTAATAATGGAAAAATGTCAGTAATATTACTGTTTAAAAATGTATTAACTACAGTCTGTTCTTAGAAACACAGATTTGTATTGCTCAGTCACATCCACAAAACCTGTATTTACAGTTTCCTTGGGACAATATATTATTACAGACTGTTTAGAATAGTTTTCAATCTTGCAGGTAGAACATCAGAATATATTACTTTCAGTTCAAGATGCAAGCAGGTAATTAAAGGATGTCTTCTTGGAATCTATAAACGTTAGCAGAATTTCTCAAATAATTTCTTAATTCCTAATAGTATCAAATGGATGAAAGAAGAAAAACAACACTAATACTACAGAGAAAGCAAGCCTGCAGAAATAAAACAATCATAAGGGAATAAATTTTGAAATATTTCTCACTCAGCCTATATCCTTGTTATCATGTATAATATTAGAAAAACAATTAAAGCAACTAAATGCTGGCATAATATGACATATTCATACAATGGTATCTATTAATGTAAGAATGTAGTTATCCTTTATTTGAAGCCTAACCTTTGGATACCTGCTGTGCTGCTAGATGCTAGAATGTCAAAGAAAAATAAGTGAAAGCATATCTCATCATGGGGTAAATTGCCTGTTGAAAAGAAATGTACTTAGTTTCTCATTTGAATGCTGCTTTCTGCTAAAAAAGAAAAAGAAGAAAAAGCAGGAATAAAAAAGAAAGAAAAGGAAAGGATTGCTATCAAGATAAATATTCAGCTTTCTTAACCAAAAACAAACAAAAAAATCCCCAAGAAGAAAAAAAAAACAACAAAAAAAACCCAATCCACCCAGAACAAAAATGTAAAGAATGGAAATATATACAGTTTAACAAAAAGTATAATAAAAAAGGAAAAGGAAACAATATATTCTCTTTGTTTTGCATGCCGATTTTGATCTATTTCAGGCATCTCACATCAAGGAATGAAATTTGAGATACACAGCAAGTAGCAAGGGAAAAAAAGCATGATAAAACAACAGACACACTGTATTAAGAACTTTTTGAAAAATAAAGTGGGAAAGAATATTCAAAAAAGAACAATTAATTTCTCTTCTAATGTAATTTCCATACAGGATATATGTATATATATACATATAAAAATAACAAATGTACTCTGAACTCTGTGTGCTACATATCATTATTAAAACACTGCACACTACTTCCACTGTATATTCCTCAATTAGCAAAGAAATATTGACTCTATACAAAACAAGATCTAATTGCATAGCTATAACATTTATATAATACATATTTGGAAAGAAGCAACGTAACTTAATATTCTAACTGCAATTACATAAATATCACTTCAAAATTGTCCTTCACTTTTTGTTTGTTAAGTCCATTAAGCAGTTCCTAGTTGAAAGTTCAGAAACAATTAACATGGTTCTTAAATATTTATACAGCAAAATCAAGATTTTAAACAGGTTTGAAATAAAGAAGATTGTTATGTACCACTATAGAATACAAAGCAGAAAGAATACAAACCCTTTAATAACCATCACTAAATTTACTTGACCTACCTTATCTGTAGGAAAATGCTAAGTCCCCCGAGAGCCCTTTGACTAATTTTCCTAGTAAATTCTTCAACGACACATAAACAATCAAGGTTTCTTTCACAATTCACTCATTTTACAAATACTATATCATTTTCAACCTTTAGAGATTATATTAAAACTCCCCTAAAGCCTAGCATATTGACTAAAGAAGCATTTGTACTTTAAAACAGAACCATCTGCATTTCATTAACAGCTTAACCACCATCTTGTCTACAGATAAATACAGCATTATTAAATCTGTTTTTCAGAAAGTAGTTATTACTCTGAGTTCTTAAGTTGCATCAAATTATATTCATATAATATTCCAAAGCTGTAATTTAAAGAGTTTAAAAAAATAAAGGGAAAGAAGTATCTTTCGGAGACAAGTCATTGATGCAGCTTATAATAATGAGCCATAGTTTGTACCTACTTTGCAAAATTTCATTACAGGAAAGAATTGCTCCAATTTTATACAAAAAACCCCAACCCATTCAAAATGACAAAACGTGTTTGGATAGAAATTTAAAAAATTCAAGGACGTTTGAACGTTAGCTGTCATTATGGTCCAGTTCACTGTTTATTTCTTTGGTATGCATCTCCTGACCTGTATATAAAATTCATAGTTTCAGAAGTGACATGTGCAAGCCTTGGACAACTGGGGAAAAGGCATATTTCCTGACCTTGTAACCATAGCAACCACTTGCTGATTGGTAGCAGGCAGCCTTTCCATCCTTTACCACTGAAGGCAAGTATGTGAGATTGCTGGCTTTGTTTGTGGCTCTTGCTTTATTTACATGCAAACACGAATGTCAGCCTTAAAATCCCTCTTCTTTTTCTTTTTTTTTGATCATTTGTATGTTTTTGTTGAACATTATGTTAGGAGAGCAAAAAATGAAAGGCTCTGTTTCTTAGTTTTGTAATCAATTTATTGCAAATATTAAAGAGATAAGTGACTCCACTTTAACACATACATGCACACTTTGGACAAAGTTAGTAAGATCAATGAAATTCTGCCATTTGCTCTGCTAATGTGTGCTTATAGCAGATGAATATATTTTATAATTTATTTCAGATTGCTAAAAAAAATCGTATTTATTTAGTGCACTTCAATAAGTAACTACGTATAAAATAGCATTTCTTTTTTTTTTTACCTTATTTTTCTTCTCTGTCATTAAGGAATAGATTGAAGAATACATTAATCATAAAATACGTAAATGTGGACACTGCATGGTTCTAGGACTATGACTACCATCATATTAAATGTGTTGGAGATTCTCTATTTAACTGAATTCTTTGTTGATATTAAACAAAAGCACTTCCCCAAAGCTTTGACAACGATTACTTTTCCCTATTGAAAAAAAATAAAATAATCCATTATAATTCAGCTTGATATATAATCTGTTCAAGATTGGCACAGACAAAGCATGCATGGACATATTTTCTTCTTATCCTGAAAGAAGGTTCTATTTCCAGGTCAGAACTGTTGATAGTGATAGGGAGGTAAAAGGGAAGACCACTTAGCCAATGTTTTGCTTGCACTATACTGTAGTGTTCACTAAAGGAAGAAATTGCTTTATGATATTTCATTTTACTATCCAAGAAAAAAGGATAATTAAATTTCTTTTAATTTATAGTTTTTCTTTAATCAGTAACATCAGCACAATGAAGTATTTTTATATGATTATTTCGCATTTAAATAGCATTTTTACAGGTATCTTATAAGCAAATTAAGAATTACCTTAAGATGACTTGCAATATTTTGTATTCTTTGTATTAATAAGGTTGCTCCTTTTAGAATTTCTTCTCGGTAATAACTTCAGAAATAATTACTCATAATTATCAACTTATTAGAAGTGATATTAATGCCATAAGAACATTAAGATCACTGTTACAGAATAGCAAGAAGTTAAGAATGGTTTACCTCATGCTCAAGTATTGCTATAGAACATTCTAAACTTTGCATGACTTAATAGGTTTTCCATTTCTTATCTAACACTACTATACATGCACACAATTAAAAAGTAATGCAAATGTTAAATCACTATATTTACATATATGTGCATGCATAAATGTGCATTTATGTTCATACAATATGTAACATTTGTATATACATGTTAATAATGCTAGACAAAACACCTTTTTTTTTTTTTGGCAAAATATTAAGGGATTCAATCAGCAAATCATATTTCTAAGAAATGTTAATACATCCACTGTTTTCATGCCTACATTTGTGGTACAATTCTGCAAATACATGTGAGCTTTCTTACCATAGTCAAATCTAAGTCAATGGATATTTTGTCAATTTCAATTATTCATTTGAATATGCCTTTCTGAAATCAGGTCTTTACATTTGAAATGATAAATTTTAACTTTCATTTTGCAATCAACTCTAATGTAAAAAGATTCATTTCAAGTGTACTAAACTCTCTCTGGGACCTATTTAAAAATCCTCTTATTTAAACTCATCCTTACTTATTTTCTTTCACACGTAAAGGTCATATTCTACTGCACTTAAAAAAATGCTCCCCAAAGGAGTCAAGCTCGAGGAAAATATCATTGAATTCTTAAATAGATTAGTTTATAACATATTTAATATTTTAAATAATTAAATTATTTTAATAACATTTTGTGAAAGAGTATAATGATTTACTCTGACCTGGTTTAAGACATGCAAACTGAGGAAAAAGTCTCATCCAAGTTGTTAAATTACAAGCCCCCAATAGAATGTAAGTGAGAAAGAAAAAAAAAAAGGCTTTGTTAATTTTTCAATTGTTTCTTAACATAAACATTAAGAATCACAGGATTTTGAAAGGACAAGTAGGTTAGGCTAGTGAAAGATTTTTCATTTTTTACATAATGGTCATACTCAGAAGCAATTTGCTTTTACTAGAATGCTGTAAAGTTCTCTCTCAGCCCTGATGTACTGTATAAAACATTTCTTAACTCATTAATGTCAAATATAAATTAGTTTTATATTCGAATTTTAACAAACCAGACTCTACAGGCAACATAAAAAGCTAGACCATTGTCAGAAATAGTGTAAAGCCAAATGCAAATTTAAACCAGGTGTCATTTATCATAAAAGATACACACATATACAGAAGAAAGATGCGTTACACTTTCTTGGATATCCTGAAAATATTGCTGAATAGTACACAACCCTAGCTAGAATTTTGTAAACCAAAACAAACAAACAAAAAAAAAAACACACAAACACAACAGTTTTAATTGAGCCCTTTGCAAAATGATTTCATTAATATTATTAAAATACTTTGCTTGGATATGACAATTCTTGATTATGACTAATATTCAGTATTGGAGTGTCCTGAGTATGATTTTTCTCCAGTATATTCTTTGACTCTGAGCAAGCATGTTGTATTGTATTAATATCATAATTCAAAAAGAAATTTATTAAACCTCCCCCTTCCACTATTCCCATCATAGCTAAAAGTTGCAAATTCTATATGGCAGAGCCTAGACAGTAATATCAAATTTTAATAACAATTTCTCTTCTTCAGTCACTGCTATACTGAAGAAAAGCATAAATTGCTGTGACTGACCGTTAGTTGTTAGAGAAGCAATCTGACTTCTCCACACCCTTATTTCAGTGTATCTGCTCTGTCCCTCAGCTGTATTAATGATAGCGTGAAAGGTCACATGATAAACGAGTGACAAAAATATCAAAACATATTAGCCTGTAGCTTTGTTATCAGTGTACGGCAGAGATGACAGAAAATTGTATTTTTCCCCTGAATAATTTTGTGTTACATTTTGCTGGCTAGGCAGAGTGAATTAGGGAGAAATTTCTGCCTCTGACTGTTTGTCTCTCTTTCTGACATACTTGAAGTAATAATATACATTAATAATAGGGAGTAGGCAGAGGGAAGAGGTAAGAATTCAGGAGCAGACTGTCTACTTCAATTCTACAAGGTGCTATCCGTGTTTCTTACACAGTACAAATTTTGTTGAAAAATATGCACAGTATTGAATGTTATTAACGCTACAGATAATGATCTGCTGTATATTAAGAGTATAGCTACTGAAAGACACATGTAAAAGAAAAATAGAAAAATAAGGCAAGGAGCTAGTATTTACACCCAGTTCATCTTCTCACCACTATAAATTCACATGCTCTCTAATTAAATAAAGGCAAGCACCAACAATGCTTGATCCAGCTCATTGTGATGGAGCCCTAGTAATTATGAATTAGAGACAGATATTCTTCCTGCTGGTTTAAAGGCTGGCAGGAGTTGCAGACCCTGGGGAGATGAGGTTAGCAATCTTTGAAAGAGAAAATAGAAATTGGCGGGAGCTTAATATCTTATGGCCTATCAGTCTCTATGGTCAGGAGTTAAAGTCATACCATATCCAAGCTTCCCTTTGCTGCTGGCAAACAGCATCAGTGGCAACTCAGTGCTTAAGCTCCTAGCAGATCAAAAGCTGTTGAATAGAAGCATTCTGAAGGGCAAGAAGAGAGGATCATAAGCCAAACATTAAAAGTTATATAATTAAAACCTTAATAAACTGATAGCGTGTACATATAGATGGAGCATAAGTGATATTGGAATACATGTGAAATATGAATAAAGATGAGATTGCATTGTTTTCAATTAGTACGTTGCACTGGGAAAATTGAAAAAGTTACTGAATCTTTATCAGAATTTAAAACTGATCTTTAAAAACTTTCTAAAATGTTTTGGTTTTATCTCCATTGTTATTCTTTTTCATGTACTTCTACGCTTCCTATTTCCATCTGAGAAGTGCAGAAATAATCCTGAAAAAAAAACGTTCTTGCAGTATTTATGGTCCGAGTCAGAGAAGAAAATACCAGAAATCTCATTTGGGATTGTTCTCATGAGATTTCCACCCAATTTTACAGACCAACACAATCTGAATAGTTTGAATCTATTCCCAGTATCCAAATCTTTTGAGATATATATCTTACCACACAAATGCCTTGTTATATCACACAGAGTCTGAGTGAATACATCCTACAGGAGTTGTGAGTAAGAAGGTAATAAAGTTTGGAATTCTATCTAAATTGTCCAATGTATCAGTTAATCTCTCTTTTTTATTTTTATTTTTTTGGGTAAGTGATTACATATGTATGTGCATATATTTATTTATACATATATATATATACACATATGCAAATAAATCAGGCAAGAAACCACTGATAATATTTGTATCCAAAGATAACTGTCTATTAGTCAAGGCTCTGTACAAACAAGTAAGAAGAATCAACCTTTGCCCTGAAAAATTTACAACCTAATAATTCATACCTGTGGTTTCAATATTCTCCCTCATATTTTATATTCCAGAAAGTGACTACTTTATGTGTAACAAAATAAAACAAAAAGCAAAATATACAATAACAGAGGAAAAAAAAATGATAAAAAGAAACCAAAAAACCCATACCTCTCTCTACATTAATGTAATACCTTTTCAGTGAGTGCTCAGGTTACTTTCTTCCCTTACTTTTGACATATCTCATACTCAAAAATTCATGTTCATTGTTCCACTATTCATTCAGGTTCTATACTCACAGGTAATCCAAAGTCAAAGTTTTCTTTGTGATATCTTAGTAAGTCTATGTTTAACCTTTGTGTATGTCTACAATATTTCTCCAGTTCTGCTCTCAATTATTCTTTCTTCAGACTAAATCCAATTTGATATATTTAAATAGCTAAAATATTTTATATCTGTACTAGAATACTTCCACTCTTCTAAGCATCCCAAATGTTTGTCTCTCTCTCCCTATATATACGTGTGTATATATATATATGTATATATGTATTTTTGATTTATATTAATTACTTGTGCGCAAGCACATCCAAAATTAATAGCACTGATGCCCTCTGCTTCAAAGTTTATGGTTTCACAAAATCTGTAGGGTTTTATAGTGCAAACAAAACTCAGTGCTAATGAAAGGATTTTCCTTTTTTTTTTTTTTTTTGTTTAATTACCAGTTTCTGTTTTGTATATTGAACTGGTGTCCTTCAGTATTCTCAGACAACATCTATATAAAATACAGTGTGAGTACACTTCTTACACTACTACACTAATTTTCATTCTCAACTTCACACAATAGATTTAAAATTGTCCTGTATCTAAAATTAGATACCCAGCTTTTACTAGAAAATTACACAACAATTTACTAGAAAAAAAAATTATCATTATAGGAAAGCACCTGACTCAGTTCTTCTGAGGTACATACTCCATACTGGCAGAAATGCCATTTAACGTGTAGGAGCTGAAGTAGTGCTCATGGAATAGACATCGACATAAGAGACTGAGTACCTGGGATTCAACAAGTACATAATCTGAGAATTTAATTATCTATTTCTAGGATGTCTCATAAATGGAGAAAATGATACTTTCAGGCTGCTATTCATCACAACCCTACTGTAAATATCTAAACTATGTGAGACAGATCACACCCCTAAAAATTGCTATTAGTGTTAGCTCCTTACAGGGGGATCCTAGGATGAACAACTAAAATTCTGAGATCTAGCATAAGATCTTAGATTATGTAGTCTTAGTCATTATTTTTCTCACATCTTTGATGAGAACAAAAACACACAAGAAAATCTCAGTTTTGAAGCTTAACATTTTTTCCTAAAAGTTTGAAAAGAAACAGTTCAAGTCTAAATAAATTTATCTCTTAAATTGCTTCTGTCAATGAATTCTGAGATTCTTTTGTTCATACGTTTGGCTAATCAAAAATGTTGAATTAACACGTAATGACACTCACTATTTCTTAGTTGCATTACATTAGCAGAAAATCTGTATATTTCTGAACAAATAATTTTGAAGTTGATATCTCAGTCTTCTTACTGACAGTGTTTCTCAGCAAATTTTCTATTTATTCTAGAAGAAGAAGGAAACTAAGCCACTTGACCTCATAGTGAGTCTGAAGTCTAACCAACCCTCAAGGACTTTAAATAGGTTCCAAACGTTACTTCTCTTGCAAATATCCTTTGACTTAACTCTCCAGACCACATAAAACCTGACACATATCACCACTTTTTATGTAGAGAAATGCTGAATTTTGTTTAAAAGCTTCATTTACAGACTTTGTGCCCTCCTTGGAAATACATTTTGTCTAACACATGAGGTTAACTATCAAAACTACTGTATAGAAACATGATTTCTTCTATGAATATGTTTGAATTTTAAGTACTAATCTTCTATAGAAATAATCCATGGTTTTTCTTCACTGTCTAACTTCTTTATCAACTTTTCCATTTCTTTAGTTGAATTCTGAGTTAATTATACATGGCCACATAGCCATAGTGACAGAGAAGTCTTTTATTAGCACAATATCCAGATCACAACAAATTTAAATCGGGATCTATATAACTGCTTTACTTACCCAGTTTTTGGATGTCATGTTCCCCTTTAAATTCTCTTAATTGAGAATGATACAGTGTGAACAGACAGTGTGAGTAGCAAAACATAATCTGATGAAGCTTGCCATTTACAAATACATGTCTTCCCTATTTTTCCTTGTGCTTCCAGTGGCTTTTGGTTCCACTGGGCCACAACACGTAGGAAGGGACTCAAGCCAATTCAAAGTAGGCCTTTGGTGACCTTATGAAACTGCTTGGTAAGTTATGAAAAGTTTGCCATCAAGATTTCTTTTTTTCTTTGGAAAATGGATACAGTTATTGTTCCATGGACATATTTTGAATTTCACACAGAGAATCAATATAAGCCCATACCAGAACTCATGAACCTTCTGATTAATACAAGGTATTACCAAATAATTTCAAAATTTGCAGGATTCTTTCTCTCTTTTTCATATTTGTGTCAGTTTCCTGATATATTTCCCTTACATTCTGAAATAAAATTATATGTACTTATTAAAAACTGTCAAATATGCAGTCTGTCATATTTTTCCTTTTTCTCTTCGTCCAAACAAAAACCAAATCTATTTAGAATACGACTTCACATTTTATATCTGACTTTTGTATGCTAGTAGAGAATTTAAATATATTCATATGCATTTGATTATAAGGTATTCACCCTACAGGTTTCACTTAAAACTAATTTGCTTTAATCAACCTATCTTCTCTTTTTTCTTAATCTATTAAGGTAATATGAAATTTTCCAAACACAACATTTATGTAATACTTCTGTTCTTGTCATTTTATGCTAGAGAATTCATCAAAATTACATTATCTACTCTAAAACAAATTCTATTTTTCATTTTATCTTAACAAACTTGGTTACATTATGCTAAAAAATTTCCTGAGCAAAAGATTAAGTTCCACCTCCATTTCTATCAAATCAACAGACATCAGTTATAATCAAATCTTTCTTTAGGCCAAGAGATCACTCTTTTTTTCCAATTTTTCTAAGCCTTTCTGAAACAGTAAATGTTCTACAATTCTTATTCCCTGGTTCTATTTTTCATTTAACAAAAAACGCTAATCAGAAGAACTAACCTTATTTGCTGAAATAAAATTTCCTTAGTAATATTAAAGTTATAATTACTCAGTGTTTTCTTTTGATTATTACAGGAGAATAGGTAACACCTTATGACTGTTAACAGCTCTTAGTATATATGATTCATAAGTATACTTTAAATCTTGAATATCATTCACTTTTTCAGCTAGCTTTTGAAATTTGGCGAAGGTTTTCACCAAATTAAAAAATCTATCCAAGCTGCTGTGTTCTTTGTGTAATAATGTACCTCACTTAATAAGTTAATTTCTATTGCAGTAGATACAGCTTGCTGGTACCAGAACTCATGCCTGAATCAGTTTGTTCAAATTTGTGAGGCTGCTCAATGTGGGATTAATTTACTGAATTCACTATCTGGTACAATATGCAAGAAAATATTTTCTCCAGTCGTGTGCCTTCCTGTGAAGACTCTTCAAATCTGTGGTTCTGCCAGGTGAAACTCTAATCTTCTCACTCCTCACATCTAGACATATTCACTATTGATATTTACTATTACTCTGAATCTTACACAAAGTATTCAAAACACTCTCCAAACTTGTCTATTGTTGCAAGAATTTCTTCAGGAATATATCCACCAATTTAGACATATTCAAGAGATTTACCCAGTCTATTTACAGTCCAGATCCAGTTCAGAAGCATGGAAGACTTAGTAAAAATTTGCACTGTGATATGTGATATGTGGTACAACTCCTTAATCTTAATTCAGTTCCCCCTTCTCCATTCCTGGGACAGGAATGTATGCAGCCTCATAAATTAGTTGAGAGTCATCATTCATGCTAGATCAAGCTAAGGTTACCTCTTCAGCTCTATCAGAGTTTTTTTAAGTGTGTGACACTTCCTCTAACTGTTCTATCAGCTATAAATCAATGGACATGCTGAAACAGGAAACTGAGATCCAGACTACTGCATATGGCATTCCTGAACAGCCTAATCTGGAATTTTGTCTGCAGGTACTAAACTCCGAAAACAACTGACATTTCATGTGTCCATGCCTGTTTGAAGGGAGACCCTGAATAACCAGAATATGGTACATCATATGGGCAAAGATACTGGAAATTAGCCACTCAGGAACAGACTAGATCCAGCTTTCTCTCTTCTGCTTACCCTTGTTTCCAACCACCCGAAGTTTCTGTGTTAGGTTGAGAATATGACAGTCATGGTCACCATCTAGAGTGGAACATAAAACCTAGGAATCCCGGCTACCTACTTAAGTACATACTTAACTGGTAACTGAAGAAGATGGAGGCAATCTAAAGTCTACAGGTCAGACCATACCAGCTTTGGTATATATTTTTTTCAAATGCAGTTATAACTATTAAAGAAAGTGCTGGATGCAGCCAAAAATCTCACAAGTTTATTAGCAATATCTCTTGACATAAAGTTCTCTAGCAATTTTAGACATTGAAGTAGAAAGTATTTTCTGATGGTATGTTTATTAAATCGAGTTCCCACTTTCTGAAGCTTACAGAGCCACAGTCCTCCATTTTTCACACAAATAGGCAAGATCTCCCACACATAAGTCGCTTTATGATGCCATTACTGGCTGGGTGGATGGGAGGAGAGCAGTGGATATAATCTACCTTGATTTCAGAAAGGCATTTGACGCTGTCTTCCACATCATCCTTATAAAAAAACTGAGGAACTGTGGAATAGATGAGTGGATGGTGAGGTGGGTTGAAAACTGGCTGACAGGAAGATCAGAGGGTTGTGATTGGAGGCAGAGAGTGCAGTTGGAGGCCTGTACTTAGTGGTGTTCCTTAGGGGTCGGTGCTGGGTCCGGTCCTGTTCAACATCTTCATCAATGACCTTGATGAGGGAGTAGAGCCCACCCTCAGCAAGTTTGCTGATGATACAAAGCTGGGAGGAATGGCTGACATGCCAGAAGGCTGTGCTGCCATTCAGTGAGACCTGGACAGGCTGGAGAGATGGGCAGAAAGGAACCAGATGAGGTTCAACAAGAGCAAGTGTAGAGTCTTGCCCCTAGGGAGGAATAACCACAAGCACCAGTACAGGTTGGGGGATGACCTGCCAGAGAGGAGCTCTGCAGAGAGGGCCCGGGGTGTCCTGGCAGACGACAGGTTGGCCATGAGCCAGCAGTGTGCCCTGGTGGCCAAGAAGGCCAGTGGCATCCTGGAGTGAATTAGAAGGAGCATGGCCAGCAGGTCAAGGAAGATGATCCTCCCCTTGTACTCTGTCCTGACGAGGCCTCTCCTGGAGTATTGTGCCCGNCTTGATTTCAGAAAGGCATTTGACGCTGTCTTCCACATCATCCTTATAAAAAAACTGAGGAACTGTGGAATAGATGAGTGGATGGTGAGGTGGGTTGAAAACTGGCTGACAGGAAGATCAGAGGGTTGTGATTGGAGGCAGAGAGTGCAGTTGGAGGCCTGTACTTAGTGGTGTTCCTTAGGGGTCGGTGCTGGGTCCGGTCCTGTTCAACATCTTCATCAATGACCTTGATGAGGGAGTAGAGCCCACCCTCAGCAAGTTTGCTGATGATACAAAGCTGGGAGGAATGGCTGACATGCCAGAAGGCTGTGCTGCCATTCAGTGAGACCTGGACAGGCTGGAGAGATGGGCAGAAAGGAACCAGATGAGGTTCAACAAGAGCAAGTGTAGAGTCTTGCCCCTAGGGAGGAATAACCACAAGCACCAGTACAGGTTGGGGGATGACCTGCCAGAGAGGAGCTCTGCAGAGAGGGACCTGGGTGTCCTGGCAGACGACAGGTTGGCCATGAGCCAGCAGTGTGCCCTGGTGGCCAAGAAGGCCAGTGGCATCCTGGAGTGAATTAGAAGGAGCATGGCCAGCAGGTCAAGGAAGATGATCCTCCCCTTGTACTCTGTCCTGACGAGGCCTCTCCTGGAGTATTGTGCCCGGTTCTGGGCTCCTCGGTACAAAAAAGACAGGGATCTCCAGAAAAGGGTCCAGCAGAGGGCCACAAAGATGATAAAAGGCATGGAACACCTCTCATACGAGGAAAGGCTGAGAGATCTGGATCTGTTCAGCCTTGAAAAAACAAGACTCATGTATCTGATCCATGTCTATAAATATCTAAGGTACAGGAGGAAAAGGGATGAGGCCGGACTATTCTCTGCAGTAAAAAAAAAAAAAAATAGGACAAGGGGAAATGGTGACAAACCAAAGCATAGGAAGTTCCAGAAAAATGTGCATAAAAACTTCTTTATAGTGAGGGTAATGGAGCACTGGCACAGGCTGCCCAGGTGGTGGAGTCTCCTTCTCTGGAGATGTTCAAGACCCACCTGGACACCTACCTGTGCAACCTGGGCTAGGGAGCTGCTTTGGCAGGGGGGCTGGGCTAGATGATCTCTAGAGGTCCTTTCCAACTCTACAGTTCCATGATTCTGTAATGCTTCAGTACCAAATTATACAATGTCAAATTCTTAAAAAGCCAATTGTCACCAAGTAGGTGACAATTTAAAAGTCAGCATGAGATCTATTATGTATCTAGTAAATGCCCAAAAATACATTCTGCAGTGTCAAGTTATCGCACAAACACTTGCTGGGCTCTCAGTTTAAAACATAAATAGTTTTCCTAAGTGAGTCTCAGGTAAGCTGCACTCATAAGGGTTCAGTATACAAATTCTTGCACTTCAGCTAAGGAAATGTCTTCTATAAGGAAATATGTTGTTATATTTTATCAGGTGCAGTTTACAAAGGAAAACACTTTCTCGCTGCATTATGTATCTGCTCATGAATGAGCCCAAGTGTTGGTTGCAATATTTCCAGTCCAAGAAGAAAAGCCAGCTTGTGTCAGTCACAGGGACTCAAAAGAAATAAAACTCATTGGAAGAAGAGGAATTGATATTATTGCTGAGGTAATTACAGATCTATACTCTTCTGCGCATTGTCTAACTACCAGAGAACAAATTGCGATAGTCCAATCTGTACTTTACAGAAGTACAGGATTTCATCCATTTTGTGAAATGGGTGAATGGCAGAGACAAGTTCAACAAGCACTTTAGATTTGTCATAATAAGGGCACAAGTTGGGGAACATTCAACCTTCTGAGGCTTCAATGGATAGATGGAAACTTGTATGGGTAGATGGCACTTTTCCTGATAAAAGAGTTTAAGATATAATATTTAAGGAAATTTACATAATATGTAATATTATAACTATTATATAGCATTTATTTCACTTTTCTGGGCAAGTAGACTTGGAAACTTAAAGATGTCTACTATTCTTGAAACTCTTCACAGACCTCATGCAGAATAATCACAGAAATTATGTTCTGAGTGTTTTTGGTACATTTCATTCAAATTAGGATCAAGAAAATATTTTTATATGGGCTATTATTTTTTAGATTCTGACTTTATTACATAGATTTCTAATTTGAGGGAGAGTTCTCAAGCTGAAATGGAAGTACTAAGAATGTTAGCACAGTATGGTTACCCATAAACCTTGAATTATTGTTTGCAGACTTTGTAGGACTGTTTTCTGTCAGTAAAGGGAGTAAGACAATAAAAGGAAGTTCATAGTCACTAGTGTTAATTTTTAATTTTACACTATCTTAAAACTTCATATAAAACTTTCCTTCAATTTTAATTTTGTTCAGATCTATTAAAAATTTAAGCTCATGAAACAACAAAGCACTTCCAACTTAATAAATAAATGCCTACACAATCTTCTCTGAACAGTGTACAATTATTTTGAAGATCAGCATTTTTTAACTATCATCCAGGTCCTCCTAACTGAGAAATTATAAGATGTTTACTGGTCGTGTTCATCCTTGATGAAATTCTAACATACAGTTCTACCATGTGTAAGTGTTCTACCCATTTCATAAATATAGTCAATGGAATGAGAAATACTTGAGAAATTAATCTAAAGGATAAAATATTGTATTTGTATTCTGACCTTCCATAGATGGTTTTTACAGAACTTTAAGAGAAAAAGTTCAGAACTTAGACATCCAAGACTGATGTCTTTAGTACACTATATCAGCATTCTTATATACATAAGATAAACATTATTCACTATTTCAAATGATTTCAAATAAATTCTATTAGACTCTGGTCAGGTCACACCTTGAGTACTGTGTTCATTTTTGGGCCCCTCACTAAGAGAAAGACACTAAGGCCCTGGAGTGTGTTCAGAGAAGAGCAACAGAGCTGTGAAGGGTCTGGAGCACAAGTATTATGATGTTTGGCTGAGGGAACTGGGATTGTTTAGTCTGGAGGAGGATTGGGGGATCTTATCTCTCTCTACAATGACCTGAAAGGAGGTTGTAGTGAGGCCAAGATTAGCCTATTTTCCCAAGTCACTAGTGATAGGAAAAGAAGTAATAGCTTAAAGTTTTGTCATAGAAGATTCTGGTTGGTATTAGGAAAAAACTGTCACAAAAAAAATATAAGCATTGTAACAGTCTGCCTAGGTTTTCAAGAAAAGGGTAAATGTTGCAGTGAGTAACATGGTTTAGTTGATATGGTTGTGATGGTTGATGGCTGGACTAGATGATCTTAGTGGTCTTTTCCAACATTAAAGATTCCATGGAGTCTAACACTCCAGTTCAAAATCACCTTTCCATGATGCTGCATAATATGCTTATCCAAATCTTTACTATTCCTAATGTTTTTGTTTTTTGTTTTTTGTTTTTTGTTTTTTTTCCAGAAAAATCTCTGGCCACCTTGATGATCAAATTTCATGTGATGTTTTATTCTCTATGGTTTTCCATGCACTAAATGACTCAATATATCTAAAAATGCACTTGTGTAAAGAAGTCACTTAAATATAGTTACTGAAGACAAAATCAGAATTTAGTCCAAAATACCTAAGTGAAATTTTCCATTTTTCTTGACTCCAGCACCATGTGATAAACTGTATTACAGTATGTTACCCATTTTGGTAACCATCTCTATATTGATCATGAGAGTTTTTAACACCACTTACCAAACTGTTCACTCTTCAGTTTTAGGATATAGTTCTTCCAATTTATAGCTACTAAATTCAAAAAGAGGGAAAAAAAATATTGGTATGGAAATACACCGTAAAAGGAGTCAGTTAGTTTGCATGTCCCACTGTCTCTGCACAAATTGAACTGTACACCAATTAAATGCAAAAATTCACAGGTAACTTTGCAAGAATTATCTTAAAAAACAAAAGTATTTACAACTCTGTAAAAATGTTTTGAGAACTTTCTTTCTTTTATTTACTATAGGAAACAAGACAAATGAGGAAATGTGATAAAGACCATATAATCAACTCTAGCATGTTCTAAAACTTCTAAACGCTCATACTACAACAGTGATTTAATGAACACATTCTTAAATATGTATATACATATATTTGAAGATTTTTGTGGTTTTTTTGTTCCTTGATTAGGGACATGGTTGTATTTTAATATTTTCTCCTCTATAATTGCTTATGTACAAATTACTGATTATATATGCTAGCAACAGCATCAGTATTAATCATCTTTTTATCCATGACATAACCAGACAAAACAAGAGAAAAAAAAATTGTTTTGTATGCCTCAGGATGTAAAAGAATAGTTTGGACACACACAAACTCTTCCGATAGACAGTTCTTTCTGTGTTTCTTCCAATACCATCCCTTAATATCTTCTTAATTATCAAACACTTCCAAACCTAAATTCCTCTTCTGAACATCTCTGGAACGTTATTCCAAAAAGTTTTCTGCTGCATATTTTTTAGGACCTTAAACACACACGATGGCATAGATGATGAGCAGTTAGAGGATCCAAAATTGTCAGAAAAAAAATTATTTGCAGTGGGGAACATTTGGTACGGGTTCTAAGGTCCATAGATGTGCTATGGACAAAGAAACAAACAAACAAACAAAAAACAAAGCAAAACACAGAAAGAGGCTCCACAGTCCATCCATGTAATGTCCAGAAGTATATAAACTTTCTGCCATGATGTGTCATGGGAATGGGCATGGTTGTTACATAACCTCTCTGACTCAGAAAATAAGAAGTATATGATCAAAACTACTGATTGGAATAATGTTTATGCTGAGATTCCACAATGTCTTCATATTCTTACCCAGAACTGGAAACCAATTTGTATTCTTAAAATAAGAAACTTTAGTAGAAAGAACAATCTTCATACTGAATTAATCTAGAACAGAGCTAGATGTTCTAGAGACAAAGAAAGAAAAATAGTTAATTGGAAATAATTATGTAGTTAAATGAAAACGACTCATCTAAGACTCTAAAAATGAGGATAG
Organism: Odontophorus gujanensis; assembly: GCA_013399175.1. Lineage (NCBI taxonomy): Eukaryota > Metazoa > Chordata > Aves > Galliformes > Odontophoridae > Odontophorus > Odontophorus gujanensis. The sequence continues at coordinate 54,389 of VXAB01009397.1, read as the reverse complement.
GTTTAGCACACAGTTTGTACACAATTGAGCTAGAATTCACTGGCAGTTCATTTCAGGTGATATATAAGAGGTCAGATTAGATGATCTACTGAACCTCTTGGTCTTAAACTCTATGAAACAATGAGAGTGTTTATTATATCTGGCCTTGTTTATTCCTCTCTAACTGCAACTTTATAAACTACTAAGTGTAATAATAATTATTAGACACTTCATCACAAATGTTTTTTAAGAACACAAAAAAATAATCCTGGAAAATGACAGCAAAGTTTATATCAAACTGAGTTTTCCTATCAGTGAATAAATTGCCTTTATAAGTTACAGGTATGATTGAAAAAATAACAATCACAGTCCTTATAATTTAATGGTTGGTTGAAAGTTATGCCATTTTTATTTAAAAAATTAAATAGGTTTTTAAAAAGTTAGACGATTTGAATTTATTTCTACTTTTAAAGGTACACAATTACATTATTTCACTCAAAAATTGCATGTAAACCTTTCATTCTAATGCTCTCAGTGATTTAACTGAATATGCAGTACAGTTAACAGTTTCTGCATAAAATTTTTCTGTTTATCAAGATATCTTAAGTACACCAGGTAATTCTAATGTTTTAACAAGTTCTTGAGCATTCCATTGCAACAGTAAAAAAATTCCTGTGTGACAGATGAGATAAAATAAATCTATTATATTGTCTCAACTTTTACTGTTTACTCATGGCTATTGTGTATTTCTGTAGTTTATTGTCAGTTGCACAATAAAAATAATCCATATTGAATTCTTTTATGTCTAGTTTCATATCCTGAAATCAATTTGCAATTAGACTAGTATTTTTATTTTACTTTCGTTTTTGAGTGGGAGGAATTTCAGGTGAGACATTCAGAACGATACTTCAGTGCTCTTGGGCATACGTTTAGTTTATCATTGTCAATAGCTAGGTGCTGAATAGCATTTAAATGAACTAACGTGGAATGTTGGATTCATATATTCATATAACTTCAGATCAGAAAGGACCATTACTTATTATCTAGTCAGACATAAGGTACAAGAAAGTTTTAGTTTTTACCACGTTAACCATATTGTGAGATTAATTACAACTTTAAATTACAACTTCAGTTTTGCCACATCACACATTTTAGAAAAAAAAATTTCATGTTTCTTACTGTAATTTGCTTTACGTCCATTTCCATTTATTCATTCCAAATTAAGCATCTTTCTCTAGATTAACATATATAAACACAAATTCTCTTCAGAATTGGTGCCAGTCTTAGGGAATAGAGAAAAAACAGGTAGTCTATAAAAATACCTTCTTCCTATTATATAGAAATTTTCAAAAAAGGCCTTCTCCAGTTCCATGTATCTGAAGTGTTTATGGTTGAAGGCTTTCATCTTATTTGGAACTGTTTGCATACGTACAGAGTTTTGACTAACTAAAAGGGGACAGTGTTCACTTCTTCCTCTAGACCATGTCAAAGTTGGAAAGAGTTTACCTGACTCCTGTTAAAGCAACTTATAATTTGAGTTTATATCTGTATGTATGAGTGCAGGCACAATTTAAAAGTAGGAGAGAAGAAACACACAGTTCACCTTTGTGGTCTAAATGAAAAACAGTAAATCTGAAAACTTCTCCCTGTGCTTAAAGCTTCACAGGGGAGCTTCTCCATATCAGTCTTTCAGTACTATTGCATGTATGCACAGTAGGAAGCTATTGCAATGAACTAGGTTGATTCCATCATATCTAAAGCAAGGTTTATTTGAATTTATATAATGAATTACATCTATTCATGAAAATCTTTTGAGTAGCTTGCTTAATATCAAAATGGCTATTATTTACTTGCAAGATTTCAGGAAATGAGTTTCCAACATAATCACATTGCAGTATAATATTACAGCCACAAGCAATCAAGTATATGACATATAGTAAGTTCACTCTTCAGTTACGCTTTTGAATTATCAGTTACTCTAATAAAGTTTTCTGCAATGGGAAAACACAGCTTAAAAAGGTAAAGCTTTCCCTCTCATACATTGTAGGTGTATTAATAGTATGTGTCATTCTTTATAATTCTGAGGGAAGAAGATATAATCTTCCACACTGAAATAATGTGTACATCTCAGCATGAATCCAAATTCAATCTTGTGGTAGCCATGAACAGATTTTTTTTTCTTTTCGGTTTAACTTTTTTAGATCCTTTAAACCTCATGAATACTGACATAACATTGAAGAAGAGCAAAATAGTATTGTTTTAAAAATGCTAACGTTACTGTCAGGATAGATTTTTATTTCAAGGTTGTTTTTTTTTCATTATGCATTAAGTCTCCAAAATCAGTTCCTGAAAAGGTAGATAGTGCTATATTAATTATTATTTCAGAAAAATGCACATTTTGCAAGGATGAGAGCCTCCAGATTTATGTATTTTTCTTGACAGAGGTAAGAGATCAGTAATGGGATTTAATGGCTCTAATGTTAGCAGTAAATGGTAAATTATCTCTTGATTTTGTGGTAGCCCGGTGTGTGTATGAACTGTAAGTTTAACAGAACATAAATGACCAAAATGAAGTGTAAACCACTGATTTGCTAAGATAGGTAATTTACAACAACATACAATAAAATATTTCATAAACTCTAACAAATTATCCATAGTTTCTACTATTTTCTCACATTTCCTTTGTGAAAATCACCAAACAGAAGAGTTATGATCCATTTTGTTCTTACTGATAATCTTCCTCACTAGACATGAGAATTAATTCTGTGAAATGCAATTCAAGAGGAACGTGCATCACTGCCATGCACCTCAGATGTGGACTTACGTGATCTCTGGAATGTAAAGCAAGGCAGCAGGAAGGTGGAGAGAGGTTTACTTATGTATATACTATGATGAGAGGAATATGAAAACATGATATCAAGGAAACAAAAAATTTTTGGGGTCAGTGAAAGTGACTTACTTTCAATTTGTGAGAAAAAATTTTAAGGAAATAAACAAAACATTAAAATAGTTTCACTTATGAAAAAAAAAACGTTAATAGGGAAAGGATGTCATGATAATTTGTAAGCATCTTAATTCTCAGAAGATGACTTAAGCCTTTTCTAAAATTTTCTGGGAGACAAGAATGGGGGAAGAGCAGAACAAGGTAAAGTCAGTATCAAACATGAATCCCAAAGATTGCCACCTCTTTTCATTCTAAAACAAAACAAAACAAAACAAAAAAGGAAAATAATAATAAAATCTGACACATAATACACATTTTCTAGTTCGTTAAACAAAAATTGTTCTTTCTTCACTGTAACAGAATAAAACTAAATGTGCAAGTATGCAGCCAATTATAAAAAATTGTCATGAAGTTATAGACTAACACTATCAGAACAGTACAAATGCTGGCATGGTTTATAGGCCTGAATTTACAGTTGATGTATAGTAGACGGTACGCAGAAAGAATGCACAATGAGTAACATTTGCATTTTATATAGGGTGTGAAAATTTTCAACATGCTGATAATTAGAAACAGCATTGTAGTTTACAAGTAGTTGATCGTCTGATGTGAGCACTGGAAGACACCACACTAACAGTGATATTGAGCCACAGATCTAATTCACAAAGCGCAACAATCAGACAAATCAAAACCAGATTTTTTTTTTATTTCATTTTCCCTCAACAGGTTTTTGTAAAAAAGGAAATGTTGGCCTTTGAGCAACCAAACATTGTTTAAGGCAATGGCTTTCCTATTCTGTGGTCAGCAAATCTCACCTTCAGTAAGGCAGTAGGCACTTCATATGCTTTGTTATGCATTTGTCTTCAGAGAATAATCAGGAGACAGCTGATAAAACTAAAGCCAACACATCAATAAGGCAAAAATCAAGAAAAGCTAAATCTCAACTTGAGTTCACAGTAGACAGTGTGGTTTTAGAAAACTAACATAAACAAACAAATAAAAAAAGCTTAATTTCAAGTACACTGACAGCATAGAATCATAGATTGGTTTGGGTTGGAAGGGACATTTAAGAACATCTAGTTCCAACCCCCCTGCAATAGGCGGGGACATGTCCCCCTAGACCAGGTTGCTCAAAGCCACACCCAGAGTAGGTTAGGGTTAGGGAGCATCCACAACCTCACTGGGCAACCTGTTCCACTGTCTCACCACTCTCACAGTAAAGAATTTCTTTCTAATGTCTAGACTAAATCTACGCTCTTCCAGTTTAAAATCATTTCCCCTTACCCTGTTGCTAAATGCCTTCATAACAACAAGAGGAGGTTAAAACAAAACATCTGATTGATACCTGAAGTCATCTAACAAGTACAGATGGGGAAAAGACAAAGGAACTTTTTTGACTCAATGTTTAAGAATAGCATCAGATCATTGAAATGCCTTGTCATCAGAGTTGGCAGACCATGACTGGAGGAGCAATGAATTTCAATCACGGGTATCCCAAATTACAGATTCACAGAATAAAAGAATTGTAGGGTCTGGAAGGGACCTCTAAAGACCATCTAGTCCAAACTCCCTGCCAAAGCAGAATCCCTAGATCATGTTACACAGGCAGGCATCCAGGCAGGTCATGAACATCTCCAGGGAAGGAGGCTCTACAGCCTCTCTGTGCAGCCTGTTCCAGTGCTCCGTCCCCTGCACTGTGAAGAAGTTCCCACAAACATTTGTGTGGAACTTCCTATGCTTCAGTTTGTGGCCATTTCTCCCTGTCCTATTGCCACACACTACTGAACAGAGTCTGGCCTCGTCCCTTTGCCTCCCACACCTCAGATATTTACAGACGTATATCAGATCCACTCTGAGTCTTCTTTTTTCAAGGCTGAACAGATCCAGATCTCTCAGCCTTTCCTCCTATGAGAGGTGTTCTATGTCCTTCACCATCTTTGTGGCCTTCAGCTGAGCTCTTTCATGGAGATCTCTGTCTTTTTTGTACTAGGGAGCCCAGACCTGGACACAGTACTCATTAAACTAAGTACTCATTGAATCCAGTACTCAATAAAACTAATCTGGGAGGTGCTCTTGACTCTGTGGAAAGACAAAAGGCCTTGCAGATGAATTTAGATAGTTTGGAACACTGGCAATCATCAATGGCATGAAGTTCAATAAAGGACAATGCTGAGTTTTGCACTTGGGATGGAATAGTGCTGGTCACAGGTACAGACTGGGAAAGTAGTGGTTGGAGAGCAGCACAGAAAAAAGGGACCTGGGGGTGCTGGTGGCAGCAAGCTCAACATGAGACAGCAATGTGCCCTGACACACAGCCTCTTGGTTCATCTAAATCAGCACAGCCAATCTGTGAAAGCAAGAGATTCTCCTGCTATACTTGGCGTTGGGACAGCCTCATCATGCACAATTTTGGTTTCCACTCCAGTTGTCAAGAACAGGAGGCTGACAGATACCCTCATTTCTCTCTGAGGACAGGAAGTACAGAGGGAGGCACTTGTCTCTTTTCCCTCATAACAGATAGCAGGATGTGTGGGAACAGTACAAATTTGCAACAGAGGAGGGTCAGACTGGACATTAGGAAGATTTTATTTACAGCAAGCATGGTCAGACACTGCAACAGAGAAGTGGTTGATACCCCACAGCTGTCAGTGTTCATGAGGCATTTGGACAATGCCCTCAATAATATTCTTTAACATTTGATTAGCCCTTAAGATGTCAGGCAATCCCTTTCAGCTGAACAATACTGAAACAACTGAACCAGTTGTACAAATTAATACTTTTCCCATTGCATTTGAGATGATTGAAAACAACATTTCTGGGTTTCATTTGAATCTATCCTTGTTAGCAACCTCAGAGAAAGTATAAGGGCCTTTGTATAGTTTCTATTACAAGGAGGGAAGTAATGTATCCTGGAATTAATGAGCCTTAAGTTGTTTTGTGGTTCAGAAATAAAACATTGTAAATAGCGTCCACAGGTCTTTAGACTTCACCAAGGCAACTGGCATAACATACCAAAGTGACATAGTTCCTACTCATTGTTACAACAGGTTTTGATAACTCTCACTTAACACAGGACAGTACTCCCAAGTGCAAAATTTTCATCACAGAGAAGTTTGTCTTCCTCTAAGTTGCATAATGACCTAACTCAAATGAAACAGCAACATTTACTTTAAGATTTTAGGGCAATGTGAACTTTGTATTTTACAAAGCAAATGAAATTTATCATCAGAATTTAGTTACTTACAAACTTTACAATCCTTTAAATGTAATACAAAAAAAATAAATGAAGGCTGAGAACCATCTTCTGTGGTCCACTGTAAGTGTAGAAATATCTTATTCTGTCAATGTGATTTCATAGCAGGATGAAAAATGTCAAAAGTAGAGATGACAAATCAGTCTAGTGAGGAAAAATGACTCTCAGACAAGAGATGTCATTTGTCATGATTGCCATTTGACTGCACTTTCTCCTGTCTTCTTTTTCAGATGAATGTTACTTTGCCATTAATTTAAAATTATCTTAAATCAACGACGGGTTGAACATGAAAAGCAAAGGTACTTGTCTTTTAAAATTTTGCAATATGTAGAGATCTATTCAAATGTAAACTTACTGAAAACTGACATATACATAAAAAAGAGGTTATCATCATTAATTGTTAACTTAGAAAATACTATAGTTCTTTAGTTCAAAAGTCCATTTTTCCTAAAAGCAGGCAACAGCATGGCTTTTGTTCAAAACCAACACAGCTGAGCACAGCTCTTCGAGTCACTGCATAATATGGGTGGTAATTAAGCCACAGCTTCAAGGTTGCATGGGCACAAGACAATTCCGCCTAATGAAGTATCGATTGGCTGCAGTCGAGGTAAAACAAGTTGACATTCATTTAGAGGTAGCAATGTGAATATACCACAAAGCCACCAAAGAAATAAGTGAAAAAAACAATGGGACTGAATTTTAATCTTGCAAACACAATTAAGAATCTTATTTACAGCATGTTGCTATCACTTAAACTAAAGGTAATTGCGTACTTACTGCCTTGACATCAGATTCTTAAAGCAGCAGAAACAATATTCATAGGCTAGTGGCAAAAAGCATATGAAGTTCAGTGTTTCAATTAGAACCTATCCTAACACTTCAGATACTCAACTGTAAAAAAAATACTTGCAATCAAATTTCAAGTTTAGTTATTCATACAGCTGAATTTACTTCAGAATGGTTTAAAATGCTATGATAAACACTGCAGCAGTACAACTTCAAATCATGTAACTTCAGTATTCTCTCAACTGAATACTTGCAATTAGATTTCTATACATTGTCACATTATGCACATATCCAACACAATTTGTAAGCTTAAGTTTTTTCTTTAATTTTAGAGGTCAAATCTTTATTCATGCTTGCATATATTCTCATGTTCACATATATAAATATAAATTTACCATATGCAAATAATGTACAAAGTAATGTATAGACGTATATGTTTGAAGAAACTCTTGTAAGCATTTTGCTCCTAATCGACAAAAATAATTTTATCAAAAGTTATTCACAAAAGCCACGTCTGCAGAATTTTCAGTTAATACCTGCAGTTTCCAATGAAACAAGAGGATTACTATGAGATTTAAATACAAATAAGAAATTACTAAATTATTGCTGCATATTAACATGTTTGATTAAAAGTTAGAAAATTTTATTTACATTAAATGTGATATTGAAATTAATATCCAATCAAATATGTCTAAGATAACATTCAACAATAAAAAATGAATCTTACAAATCAAGGTAATTGACTCCTTTCCAAATTGTTTTACTGGTTACAAAAACAATATGAAGATGTTTCTATGGTTCCCAATGATTTCTTTACATTTGAATAGATGATTTTAAACAATTAATTAGTAACATGTGCATTCAAAAATGTTTTTGCTATTAATCATAACCTCTTTCCTGAGATTGTCACTGAAAATAAAGTTTCGGCAAAAGGAGTCCATAACTCTTTAAACTGTTATAGATTAGCCCTTAAGTCTACTTACATCTTGCAAACAGATACTCAGAAACTACACTACATGACACCATTTTAACAAAACCATCCTTATAAAGTAGAAAGGCAAATATATGACAACTTTTCATCTTCCAAAAGTGCAAACAATTTACAGCTTGCACCAATCACAATTTCTCTTAAAAAGTAACCCCAAATGTCTGAGAAAGTGCTAATGTGTCTAATTGCATTATAGACCCCTCCGGCAGACAGACATTTCTTTAAAAAGTAACTCATTATAGCACTCTGATTGCCAGATGTTGGGATTCACATCAACTGCCCTACTTGTGTACTGAATTAAGGCAGTATGAGCACTGAAGTAAGTCTTATTCTGTTATAGTAATTAAAGTATTATCCTAAAAGTTGGAAAATTGAGATTTGTAAATCAGAATATATCTACTGTCATGAATTCTGACAGGCACAAATATTTTTTCATCACATACATAAACTGATTCCGAGTCCCTTAAAATAATTCTGGAGTATTAAGCAACAAATAATACATAAATGAAAGGTTTTTTTCAAAACAAAACAAACAAACAAAAAAGCTCTTAGAATAGCAGCATTATATACTTGCAACAGCAATCATATTACTGTCCAGACATTATGAAAAGTGACCTCACTGAAAATTTTCTTGATAACTCACAAGAGTATTTCAAACCAAAAAGTCTTACAGCTCATCCTATACTGCTGCAGCCTTATTTAATCTAATAATAGAAGATCATCACACTGTGTAATGGGAGAAGAAATAATTCTCCAGAGCAGAAATCAAACTTGCCTGTAAATACTCCCCTTCTGCTTTGTTCAGGTCTAACCAGTTCATCTGTGAGGTCTACAGTCTAGGTGGAAGTGGCAGGTAGAATTTGTGACTACTAGTAGTTTTGTTAAAACTAAATATCTTGGCTAGTACTCTTCTGATCTAACATCTCAATTTTGAAGTGAAAATGAGAGGGATCCAATCCAGTATCAGTGCAATGGGGACTCGAGAGTTAGAAATGTTCAGTCCAGCAAACTACAATCTGTTTACTCAACTGACCTCAGAAAGAGTCTCTCTTCAGAGAATTTTGGAATTAATGACAACTTAAAAATGTTTTCCTTTTGGCAGACTACCTGTCAGAGTACTAGAAAGAAACTGCGCCTCAGTGAAGCGATAGGGGGAAAGTACAAGACCACTTTTGAGAGAACTCATCCAACTAGTTGCAATAATTGATCTGGACAAATTACAGACTCTGTACCTGTAAAAATGAGGCATACTCAGCTAATATCCTAAGGCCTAAAATTGTTCCTCTGAAAAAAAAAATTAATTCTTAGAAGACAAGTTCACTTGCCATACTTAGAATTCAAATTCTTCTCATTAATTAGTACACCTTTTTTTTTTCAGGAATTATTCAAGCATTCAAGCCAATGCTAATAGCATGGTTTTGATCAACAATTCATATTTCTACAAAGTTGTTAAACATTTACTATAATTGTTTGAAGATAATTTATTTTTTTAAGATTTTTTATTTAAGATAATTTTTTTTGTTTTATTTTATTTTTCTAGTAGATGCTCATGTAATGCTGAATTTTGGAATTTTGGTGAAAAAATGGTGTTAAAACACTGAAGTTGCTAAGCAGTACTGTACAGAGCCAAGGATCTTTCAGATTTTCATGCTGCCCCATCAGTGAAGATTCCGGGAGGCATAAGAAAGGGAGGGAACAGAATAAGGACAGTTGACTCAATCTGGTCAAAGTGATATCCCACACTATATGGCATTATGCTGGACAGTAAAAGCTGGGGTAAAGAAGGAAAAAGGGATGGAAATTTGGAGTGATGGAGTTTGTCTTACCAAGAGATTGTTAGGTGCTATGAGACTGGCTTTCCTGGAAGTGAGTGAACATCTACTTACACATGGGAAATAGTAAATGAACACCTTGATTTGCTTTGCTTGCATGCACAGCTTTTCTGTTACATAGTAAACAGTCTACAGAATCATGAGTTCTCACACATTTTTTCCAATTCTCTGTCTCACTGTACATTGGGAGAGTAAGTGAGTAGCAGAATGGTACTTATCTGTCTATCAGAGTTAAGCAACTCTGACTCAAAATAAAATAAAATTTTATCATCACTACATTATTCAAATAAAAAAATAGAAAAATGTTGATTTTGCATTCAAAGTAATAATAAAAACTGAGTTCTGCATATCATCTGTTTACTTCTGTACTTTGAGTAACTGCTGTTTCTATCACCAGTGCCTCAATAACCTTCTATTTCCAATTTTTTCTTTCCTAATATAAACAAAGTAACTTAGTTTTGAAGGGAATTTTAACATTTTCTAGTGCGAGATTGTGTTCTTACAGCATACTTGTACTATATTGTGTTGCAATGCTATTTTGTATGTTACAATGTTCCTTATTTATGAAGAAAAGAGTAAATGGAAAAAAATTGTCACTGCTGGTGTGCCAGTCAATTTTCTGAACTTCACCTGAATAATTAGAAATAGTTCTCAGGAAGCCCAAACACTAACATTCCATGTCAACAGCTAATGTCATCCTTTACACTAATTTTTACTTTCTACTGTGAATATCAGTATATTTCATTTTACAGTAAAACAAAAGAAAACACACAATAATTCTCACATCATTTAGGAAAAGATTTGCTTAACTACCTCTTTCTATAGAAAGAGTCTATTCACAATAAGTTTTAATTCATCTGAAAATGGAGTGTAAACTTTTTTGATAAATTTTTTTCAATTTTTTATTTTTTTCAATAGAAATATGATTCAACAAAAAAAAGTTATATCCTCAAAAAGACTTTTTAAAAAAAATTAGTGCATGTAACGTATTTAAATATACTTACTACATTTATACTCTTCCAATTAACTTTTCAAAATTTCTAAACCTATTATATTTTAAATACCTTGTAAAAGCAAAAATCATTATCCCAATGAGTAAGATGCTTTTCAGTTCACATAAGTGCAATCAGGCATCTTCATTTCCATTATAATCATGATATTTGAAGCTTTATTACTTTTAATATATTTATAAAGCACAGAGGAGGACTGAAAATATTCTTGTACAGATACAAAGCTAAACAGACAAAAAAAAAAAAAAGCAAAGAGCAAACACATTAAGTGATTTAATAAATAAAAGTCTACAGTCATGGCTATTGACACATAGAGTTCCTTATTTACATTTATTTTTTATTAATTCATAAAACTGTTTCCAAATAAAATGACCCAGATGTTTTGTGTTCTTCTGCAAACAGGTCAAACAGCCTTTGCCATTCTGAATTACACTTCAACTACAGTTGAAGGGACTTCTTTATAGAGCTAGGTCTAGACTTTCTAACTTCGTAGTTCTAAGAATGTACTTTCCTTGACTGCAGCTTTACATCACTTGACATATTATCCACTCTCTCCTAAGAGAAAAGGAGAGGATCCAATCACTGGATATTCAAGAAAGTCAGGGAAATGAAGTGAACATATAAAAAATGTCTGTTTGTTAAAGATAAATTACTGATATCTATATCTTGTTCCAGTTCCACCAGTAAACTTTAGCAAAGAGGTAGATTTTTGTCAAAAAACTGAGAAGAACTCCATGTTCTCAGTCTGTCTAACACCATAGTTATTATCTTGAGATAGCAGCTTTTATTTATTTTAAATATTTATTGTTGCCTGTATTACAGAAGGATCTGTATATTATATTTACAAGAAAATGCTTTAACTAAAGGTTACAAGTGATGTAAGTGTCCCAAAGGTCTAATAATAAGATAAATGTATTTTTCCAAATGGTCATCAATTCAGATTCCATCAAAAATAGCAATGCTTTGTCTTTTCAAAAACGCCACTCTGAATAATATTAGTCTGTTGACTAATTTACGAGCATCAAAGTCACTGTTTAAAGCAGTCTGTCACTATGCTTATCAACCCTAAAACTGAAGTTAAGGAATCAGTTGGACCTGCACCTGACATCTTATTTCAAGGGACTTGACTTTTGTTAACAACATGTATGTCGTAGGAAATATGATATATTCAATGAAGTTTTAAAAATCAAAAATTCATTGCTTTCTAGGTAGAGAAGTAATAGGCATAAGTTAAAAGCATCATTATGTTATAAGCTTCTTAACTTTAACTTCTACTACTATACTACTCAAAGTCTAAGACAGAAGTACATGCCTCAGAAGATGAACAAAGATGGAAGAAGCTTTCCAGTCATAGGTTCCAAGCACTGGTACAGCACAAACTGTATTTTCTCTTCAATGAATTGATAAATCTTCATCTGAAAAGTGATTAGTCTATTCACCTCCTCAATAAAAGGCCTGATCCAGATCTTCATTCCTCAGATGGATAGACAGACTGTTCTAATTTTTAATAAAAATTTAATTGTGACTATATATACATTTATAATCATTTGTTCATCATGCATAAAACTGTACTTTAAATTTTTTATTCCACAGCCCCAGCTTCATTCATACAAAGTTAGCATTGCCACAATCTCATCACAATGTCAAGTGAAGACTGTGGAGATTGCATTATGATGTCAAAATGCAATTGTAAGGAATTTTTATTACTATCTATGGTCACCACATTTACAATATCAAATTATGATGAAAAGTGTTTCAGTGTTTCTCTGGAGATGAAATTATAATGTCAGGCTGATGACACAATGAGGTCAGTACAAATCTTCATAGATCCAACTGCAATGTTCGTGCAATGGGAAATGCATGAAGATTGACATATAAAAACTATAGAAAAACAAAATGGACAAAAACTCCTGAGAGCTTTAGTAAACAGTAAAACCAAGTTGGTATAAAGTTTGGGAAATATTTCTCAGCATCGAAGGAATTGTAAAAGTTCATAGGAAATACCAGATTGACATTTAACAATTATTTACCTTAATAGCCTGTGTTCTAGGAAGATGCTTGTTTTCACTCTTCCTTCAGTTTCTGTTTCAATCCTGCTCCTACTCCCATGCAAAAAGGCTGCAACAATCTGTATTTCTTCACAGAAGACAGTGTGCAATATCATCTTCTTTCAACACTGTATATCCAGTCCATTTATGCATGTATATATAAAATCTTATAGTAAAATTTCTCCTTTCTTACTTTCCTTTATCAATTTAGATGTCTCATTCACCCTCTACCCCAAAAATGAAAACAAACTTCTCAAAAGTAACCTCTCAGAAATTTTCCTGCTCTTTCTCCAAGTTTTCTTTTGATTTTCCTAATGGTCTTCTTTTCTAAGTATATCCTCTTCGAAACAGACAATCATTTTCAAGTAGAGTTAAGCTCTATATTCTTATCTTTACTTCTCTTGGGCAGATTTTTTTTTTTGCCAATGGATTCACTTACTTTTTTCCACCATATTTACATTGTTTGCAGTTAAGGTGTGAAAATTCTCATTGTTCTGGGCAATGTTGCTTCTATCTAGTTCCTCTATTTCATTAAAACACAAACTATATCATTAATGTTGACTTACTCCTAACCAAACAACAAACAAGTTGTTAAATTTTGGCAGAACCATGGTATGCTCTTTATTTTCAGTATCTTTATTCACTGTGCTTTTTTTGCTCTCTAGTATCAGCTCTGCACCATTCCTTTATAAGTTCTGTTTTCATCACTCCCGAATACTTTGACTATTCATAACCTTTCTCCAGTCCTCGTTTTATATAACTCCAAGTGAATTCATGGCAACATCTCCTGCACTTATTGCATGACATTCCTTTCATTTTTTTCTAAAGGTTTTTGATCCTTTCACTGATGATACTATCATGAGCAACTGCAAAATGCTCCAGTCACGTAAAGCTTAAATCTGCCTTTTACTGAACTGTTGGCTGATGCCACATTTGCAGTCTTGAGGGTTTTTTCTTTCCTGTCTGTACTGTGAAAAAATATGTTTCCCACTCTCCAACCACTTCAAGGATAACTTTCTGAACTTATTTCGTCTCTTCTAAGTTCCACATATTCAAGTAGAATTTTTCCTGTACTGTCTTAGAACAAAATATTTTTTCATAGTTTTCTTATTTACTCCATGTCTATTCTACAGTTGCATATCACAAGCTACATTCACTTCTCTTGTGCATTCAGATCATTTTTCAGTGCAAATTTATTTCATACACTCTTTATGTTATAACAATCCAGGATTAAAATAATATTTTAAAATAAATTGTGAAAATTACCTGAACTCAGACATTGTTATATAATTGAGACATGCTACTTTCATTTAGATAAACTTCACTAAACTTTAGAAAGAGTTAAAAGTAAAGAAAAATGAAAAAGAAACAGTATTAGCAATAGAAATGAAGAAGAGCTTGAGTGTAATAGAAATTTGACACTGACAAGTTTGGTTCACAAATTCATCACAGGACTTAAGACAGATATTCCTGATATACTGTGCACTGAGTACACATGGAAATTTGCCTCCATTGCTTTAATACACAGCTACTTTATTTTTATCCTTTTGATGATGTAGCAAATTACCATTACCTTTCTTAATCAATGCAACATGTAAATATTTGTAAGGTTCTGAGTAGCTGTATTTACACAAGTGCTTGTACTCAGAACTGTGACAAAGGCAACAATACATAGCTGTACAATACATATAAGAAACTGTCATAATCATTAGAAAAATAGAATTTCTATAAGAGAAAAAAAGTGTACTTTCCATTGTTAGTGACAAATGTAGTATTTAAATTTGATTTGAACTATTAACACATATGCTAAACCTGCTTCATAATATTACCATTTAGAGTTTATTGTATGTCAGATTGACACAGTACAGGTAGTTAACTACATTATTTGAGGCAAATACCGAATTGCAGACTGAGAGAAACTTTCTACATTCTGCTCCCCTTATTTTTCTTTTATTTCTTTTAATTTTTTCTTTTAATTTTTTCTTTTTATTATTAAACTGTCATTTAACTCATCCATGAGTTCTTGCAATTTTTTCCTTTTTCAATTATCTCCCACTGCTCACCTAGGCAGAGTGAGTGAATGGTTGTGTGGTGCTCAGTTTCCTGTCGGATTAAACTGTAGCATTCAGAAAAAAAGCTACACAAGGATGCTGAACTTTTAAATCCCTATAAGTCTAGTAATGTTCAGTGAATCCATATGAAGTATCACTAGCTTCACAATTCCATTACATATTTGTATTAATACATATTGAAAAGGCTTTGCTTACCCAAGCAGCAACATCATCCCTACAAGCTGTAGCTACTAATATATCTTGCATCATAGACAGATACAAACAATCTAATATTTATTTGCAGGTTCTAACAGGAAAATAGAAAATTCAGGCAAACTCATACTATTTTCTTTAAAAAAGAGAGTAAGTAGTGACTCTTAGTCATACCGTCACACATTAAGCTTTGAAATCTCTCATTTAGAAATTTCTTGTCAGGAAAAACTTAAATATCAGTAACGATTATTTATGTAATATTCTTCCCCTTAAACTTACTGAAATTGTCTTTTATTTAGAGTAATATGTGGTCCACAGACCTCTTGTCTATTTCTCTAGTTTATTAAAGAGCTACTTCAGAAGTCTTGAATCCACTTTGTACCATTTGGAAGCTCTTCAGAAAAGTGAGAAAAAAAAATAATAAAAAAAAAGATTGAGTTTTATGAATGAATACCTTCATAATACAGAGAGAAAATAAGAGATGAAAATTAACATCTACATATGAATACTCATCTATGTTTCACTACATAGAGTGATAAATATGATTTGTTACATTCACTGTAAGTACACTAGCACTTTCCCATGTAAACTTTGATTTCGTTATGCTAAAAGGCTTGGTAAAATTCTCAACATACGTTGCTAGATAGAAATTCAAAATGTAAGATTTTTCCACTTGTTTGAGCTGTGATTTTAAAGTGGGAAATGTCCTTTACCCACTGATTTTCATTGCGATTTAGGAACCAGAAATTTCTTGAAAATCTTAGGTTTTACTGAAAATTCTCACAGTCACTTTGAGAACCTTCCTCTTGAGTGTCAGGTGCACTTTAACTGGATTTGAAGGCTGTTACTCCTCCCCTCTCTGGACTCAGAAATGTTCCTTTGTGAGCTGTAATGTGGGCTCTTCAATACATTTAGTTCTATGAAAAATTAATGTGTCTCCTGCTCTCAGCTCTTGATTTCCACTTATTCACCTTGCGTGCAATATGCTGAGCCAGTTTCATAGTTCCTAGACTCGAAGTTTTCCAATCTCATTAAGCGTAATGAGATATGAAAAATAAGTTGGAGAAAAAAAAACACAAAAACAAAAACAGAAATAATCTGTAAATTTAGAACACTAGAACTTCCAGTAAGAAAACATAGATGTTGACAAAAGATGAACTAGATGATTGTATAAAGAAAGTCAATAATACAAGACTTTTTTGTTGGTGTTTTATTATATCTATATATTGAAATTTTGAAATGTCCTCTTTTGTTTATTTTCATTCAATTACTGGATAGATATAACAAAAGCTTACTTGTGATTTATGCTAGTCATTATGCTTCATGGATGTCTGCATAACAAAGAAATAGTTCTTCAAGACCTAACGAAAGATATCAACACAGTGAATGCAAGTGCTCTTGCATACTGAACAAAGAGGACAAAAAGTAGTTAGAGGATCTTCTAAGGCTATGTAGATCAAATTCATTGCTTCCAAAAATTATAACATGATTCTGAACAGGTGGAAAATTCTGAAAGCAGTTATATCTGAACTGATATAATAAAATGACTATCTGCAATAAGACAGGTGAGAAAACAGGTAAGAACCATTCTGAATGCAAGAAGTTTCTGGGAACTTTCTGCTTTTGAGGTACTAAATTAAAATAGTAGTTGTGAAAACTTTGGACAAGTGATTATGCATTATATAACCTCTCATTTACTATTTTAAAAGTCTTTCCTCAGTTCCAAAGAACCTGCAGTAATTTGTCTTTCTTAAAACTATTAAAACTATTTTATTTTATTTTATTTGTTATAGGTTAGCCAATAAACTTGAGCACATTAAAACTTCTTTGTGCAAAGAAGAGGAGGAGTATTTGATTCTGTTCCTAGAGCAATGTAAATCTGAAATAATTTCACTAGTATTGCTGACTTCTAGTTTAGATTTGTCCTGGTTGGGGAGAGATACAGCTAATTTTCTTCACAGTGGCTGGTATGATGCTGCCATTGCTCAAGGCATCGGTTGACAGACAGTGAGCAATATCATTTGTGTTCTATATTCTTTTATTATAAATGTAAATTTCCCTTTCTTTTCTATCCTATTAAGTTGTCTTTATCACAACTCACAACTCTTTTTTTCTAATTCTCACTCCAATCTTAAACTGGGAAGAACTGTTGAACTATTGCATAGTGCTGAGCAGCCTGCCAGGTTGAAATTCAACATTTTGTTTTTCTTCTCTGCACCTTTTTTAATCAGACATTGCTCAAATTACTAGAACAATTAATTACCATACTATTCCCACATTGATCCTGCAGCTAAACTGACAAAATTTGCTACTATACGTACAGTTCATCCTAAAAAAAAAAAATTATCAAATTAGATCAGGGAAATAAAAGTCAAACTAAAAACCATACTCATGATATTGTCTTATCTCCTACAAAAGTTTTTTTTTTAATTCCATTGTTTGGCATTCTTATTTACTTTTTATTTCTTTGAAGATGGAACTAATGACTACTTTTTGATCCTTAAACATTATTCAGTTTCCTTTCTAACAAAACTTAAAAAGCCTGACGACCGTGACGTTTTCCATTCTATTTAAGTCCTAGAAGGTTGACCCTACTTATTTAAATTTCCAGGTTCACACCTCAGGGATGTATAAGAATTCAGTACGTAGTTTTGCAGGTGAGTGGAGGTGATATATTCATCTCAGAAGCTGAAAGAAGGATGAAGGAAACAGGTTGTAGGATAACTTGTCCTCTTCCTACAAGGAGACTTGGCACCTTGGAGTCTCTCTTCTTAGTGGCATCTCAACCTCTTTGGGCAAGCGAGTACAAGGCTAGAATTAATCTTTAAAAGACTTTGTAGGATGTTGAGCCAAAGATCCATCTAGCCCATTCTCCCACCTCCAGTGGGAGATCAATAGCAGTTGCCAAAAAAAAAAAAGAGAAAACAACAAAATCACACAGAAGAAGAGTGTCAGCTCATATCAACATTCTCACAGAGCACTAAAAGTTGTAGTAAGGTACAATGTGGAAAATCTAGCCATGCTAGCTAGCTACAGGATAAATTACAAATACAGAAGTAGACAAAGACCAGGAAAACTTCAATAACAAAATATCTGGAAGTACACAGTTCCACCGTTATGTGATATTGTGATTACATACACAAATATAAATGACTTCCATACAGAAATATGAATTAACACATATTTATTGTGAGATGTGAGAAAAGCCGTTCATATACATATGAATGGATTAAAAGTAAGAATGTACAATAGGCATTTAATTCTAAATATAAACCTGTATGCACACAACAGATATACTCTTTTTCCTTGGAAGCTTATTATATGATTTCTAGTCTATTCTCAGTTCTGTAAATATATTTATCAATAATAACTGTATGTGTAAATAAAACTGCTTGATAGAAATGATACATAGGTTTCTGGATTTTGGTTCATTGTAAATGCAAGATGAAATCCTGGCTTATGTAAGCCAAAAAGATTTTAGAGATCAATATAAAATACTATACAGTTTCATTATAAAGCATAACATAATCCTAACATGGCACCATAGGTGTCAACAGCAGTACTCCTGAGAGCAAAGGCAGCAAGATTTGTTTCATGTTTTGTTTAAAATTTCCTGTAAAAGTAATGAGGATTTATGTTTGGAATTTCCTTGTTAAAGCATGAAGCTCAGGCAGATTCTCTGCAGTGTAGGATAATTATTAACAACATTGTGTTGCTGGAAACAGCTATATCTCACTGCCTTATACAGAGTGGATACTGACAGCACTCTCCTCAAACTGTACGTGTTCAGGAGCTATATACTTTTACAGGGCCTGGGCAGGAGGCTGCAGGGACTGGAGGGGGAAGCACTGCCCTGTGCTGCTCACAGCCTGAGCATGTGGCCTGGGCAGTGGGAGCCATGAGGACTTTCAGCACATAAACTTACAAAACCGGCAGCCATGATGGTGGGTGGGGCCCAGGGGAACACCCCTGAGAAGATGTGTCTGAGCAGCCCATGATGGAGCAGAGACAGCCATGGGGCTGCAGATGCCTCAAGCTCCTCTTGCTGCCTTGCCACCCCCATCAGAGAGGTTTCCATGAACTGTGTGTAACTCTTGGTGAATGTGGGGGCAATTAGGACTGGAGAAGGGAAGGATATGTGTATATGTGTTTGATTAATTGTATTCTTGTTTTTCCAAATGCCCAAGTCAGTGATCAAAAGAGTTTGTTTTTACTGACAATGATAATCCAGTGCATGACTGCTTTGCCAGCTTCAAGGTTTCTGCCAGTTTACAAGGCTTAGCACATTCATTTCCTGCATACTTCACCAATGCTGATGAGTAATTAAAGTCGTGGCTTTTTGAGGCTTGTATTTGAATGAAAAGGGCCCTAGAGGTGTAAATTGTTTTGGTTAAGGAACAATTGAAGAAACAGAACATTTTCTTTGAGAGACTTTATTTTTTCCCTAGCATGTATTTTCCTCACTAACCTCTCTAGGAAATTAATGCCAACCTAATTTTGTTACCTACATTGGGACTGTTTGGTCACTTTTACTCCCTTCTAGTGTTAAATAAATATCCTTCCAGGGATACAAAGAGATGCTTTGTGTACTTGTTTATACTGGAAATATTACTTAATTCTTCCATTTTACTTTGTTTTTGCTAATTTCTGTTATATCAATGTTTACAAGATATTTTGTGAAAAGTGTGAATGAATTGTAATGTCAGTAAGTACATTTCAGGTTTTGGGTTCTGCATTAGGAGACACAATATGTTTTCACTTTTTTATGCAATTGTTCATTTTAAAAGTAAAAACAAAGGATTTGCTATAATTGTTATCTCTAACATGATAAGGTGACAAAGTTGTCCTCAGTCATTAATTAGAAAAACGTCTGCGTGAAAATTGGCAGAAAATTATGGAACATAAATTCAGATCCGTACAAATCTGATCACCTTTAGCTCAAAAGTAATACATAAAGGTTTTAAGAAAATGAAATTTAATTAAATCTTCAGCTTTTGTAATACCATTATGCTTATGTACTGTAGCTAGAAAGAAGATGCAACAGTTTCTCAGAAGGTCTGCGCTGTGAGGTCAAGAGCTGGGAGTTAATCTGTATGATCTGCCCTGACTGCTTATCTACAGTACAAGAGTAGAGACAGCAGTGTAGCATCTGAACAGGGATATGAATGAGAGGAGAAATATCTTCTTGATTATTTATTGTTGTGTTCTACTTAACTGAGGCATCTATACTTTGTCTAGTAAGAAAAATTTATACCAGTTAGACAGTAGGAGAGCAACATTATTGTCTTAAGATAACAGTAGTCATTATTAAATAGAATACATGAATTATTAAGTTGAATTAAGTACTTGAGCTCAGACAAAGAGTCAAGAAGCTCATACACTTTATCCAGGTGTAAGTAGCTGACCACATCTTGCTGACATATATTGTTAGCTTATCACAGGGTCACTTAGAAGAGAAAAGCTGTAAGAGTTTTAATTGCTTTAGCATGTCTTATAACAGCCCAACAAATTCCCCATAAGTCCAATGGCATTGTGCACAGCTGTAAGAAATTAAAGGAACTGATAACAGTATCTATTTTTGACGTACATGGTTTTTTTTTTACTTAGTTAATTCCTGAAAGAAGTATTCTAATACAGAAATAATTCCTCAGTCTAGAGTGTTAGATCACCTGCTGGCAGTGGTATCAAGCCTTATTCATGGAGTCTTCCCACTGGGAATAAGGAGAATACAATAATACATTACTGTGTTCCATTATCAGCTGACATTATAACCATTACGGCTTTAAGACAAGACACAGAAGATCATTAAAAACTAAAGCATCAAAAACTACATAAACCGTATTTCACATTGCTAGGAATCCACATTACCAATTTGAAGTCAATTCCACCAAGATTTTCAAGAATGTATTGCATTTTAGCATTAAAATACTGGAAATCTAATTTGTTTTCAGTTGAAACAGGTATAAATTGTCTTCTTAAAATACTACTTTTTGAAAACAGTGTTAGTAAAATAAAAATATCATTGCAAATGGGGTGAAGGTGTATGGTGTATAGAACCAGGTTTGTTATTATTTCCACAACTAGTGAGTTTCTTCTGCTGTCTAGTTTGAGTGTATTTCAAGTAGTCCACACCCATTGTCATTCACTAAGATTTGTTTGGATAAGTGAACTGGCCAAATGTTTCTTCTCATTTTGATTATATTTACAATAAGAAACAACTTCCACCATTAGGCTGAAATAGTTAAGAGGGGAGGAGAGAGTGTCAACTTAAAATAAAGAAGTAAGTAATAAAACGAAACAAAGAACCCTTTACCTACCTTCCCCCTCCCCCCCCCTTTTTTTGATTCTTCATGTGTGAGTTCAAATATGCTTATACATCACTCTAAAAAAAAATAAATCACAATATTAATTCATGTTAAAGTATTTAAAACTCATCTTATATGTTTTATCTAGCCATACAGAGATAACATTGGAGAATGAATTCTCAGCAATTTTAAATCCTTAAGGCTCCATCATCCATTATCAAGTTTTGCATGTACTTTTTCATCTCTGGTATCTATTTTATTTAACCCAATATTCACCAGCTTCATTTTCTGACTTTCCTAAAGCATGTGTGATATATTTTATAACTATTTCTTTAGTTTGTGCTGAGATACTTTATTTTTAAAAAACCTTCTCTTCCCTAGAGTAGCAGTTCCTGATTATTTTCTTCACTCATCTTTAAAAATGTCTTTGTTCTTCCTGCATGTTTGTATCTCCTTTCTTGTGACATTCCTTCTAACTATAAGTTTCCCTTAATTGGCAGGTTTGCATTTGAGTTTCCTATGTTGAGTGACCCCTTGTTCCTCATTCTGCAGTGTCAGGAAACAGAAATGTCATTGCTGATTAGGGGCCTGAACCCTCTGCTCCTCCTTCTCATACAGTAGGCAATCTTGTTCTGTACACACTCTAGCTGCAGGGTCAGCCTTAGGGGAACTCTAAACAAGTGTCCACATGGGATACCAAAGTGGAAGGGGCACTGATAGGGGCAAGTATTCTTTGAGCTCATTTGTCTACCACAGAAAGTCACTTCTGTCCCTTTAAATGTAAAATGTCCACTGGCATTGCCCAAGTGCCTACATTTTAACCACATTTTGTGCCTCTGGCTTGTTACACATGTGCGTCAGTGATGTTAATAACATCTCTGCCTAAGAACGTGACACTGAGATATAGTTCTAATGGTTGTCTTTCCTCTGAACAGAGATACAAAAGCTTTCATTTTTGGTTCTGAAACCCTCTGTTAAACCAACTCTGACCTCATCCAGGGCACTATTATCTAGTCTTGCTTGGGGCACCTGAAACTCTAAAGATGGCCCTGTGTAACTGTTGGAAATCTCTCCGCTCAGTGTACAGAGTGCATCCTGTCTTACAACTGAGTGGAAATCACTGCTTTTTCCACTTTTGCTCTTCACCTAGGGAAGTGGAACAAACCAAGACAGAGAGGAAGAGAAACTACACAGAAAAGATCAGAAGGTAGGGCCTTCAACTAGCAGGGAGCATGCATAAAACCAGACCTTTCTCCCTAAACCAAAGGATATTGCAAAAGAGACAGAAAGTATGAAGAGAGGAGAGGGAATAACACTTTTCTTCCTACCACATCCATAGCCTGAAGGAAGTCAATGGACACTCTGAAAGGATGAGGGAATGACAGTGAAACACAAAGGACTAGATGTGGGTCCCTTTGTAACAACAGAGAAATCTGATGTTGCTTATAGTATTTCATGTGCAATGCAGGCCAGTGAGCATCTGTAATAGACACAAGCGTAATGTGTCATCTTCAGAATCTCTGTATCCAAAAACAAAACTAAGCACTTCTCACTGTATCATGTTAATCCAATTTTCACTTTAATTATTTAAATAAAATTTAAAATATAATTTATTTGCAATAAAATAAATTCACAACTTATTTTTTAAAAATGAATTTCCACGTGTC
>VXAB01009397.1:6993-30503 GCA_013399175.1 Odontophorus gujanensis | reverse complement strand
TTAAAAATGAATTTCCACGTGTCTGTTTGCTGTGGACAGGTATAATGGTTGAGAATTCCACAAATCTGTTGCTAATATATACTTCCAATTAATTTATTAAATAAATGTCTACATCTTTATAAATTTATAAAAATGAGGTTAATTGAAACGTTATTTACTATTAAAATTTTATATATTTAAATTTTCTAAAATATAAAATACCTTGTTTTTACAAATATTTCAATAAGGTAGATGGAACCTATTACCAGTTTCACAAATCTGTCCTTTTCAAAATAATACAAAATTCATCCCTTACTTACTTGTCATTAAAAATCCTAAGACACTTTTCACAATAGAATGTCNCCTCTGTTAAACCAACTCTGACCTCATCCAGGGCACTATTATCTAGTCTTGCTTGGGGCACCTGAAACTCTAAAGATGGCCCTGTGTAACTGTTGGAAATCTCTCCGCTCAGTGTACAGAGTGCATCCTGTCTTACAACTGAGTGGAAATCACTGCTTTTTCCACTTTTGCTCTTCACCTAGGGAAGTGGAACAAACCAAGACAGAGAGGAAGAGAAACTACACAGAAAAGATCAGAAGGTAGGGCCTTCAACTAGCAGGGAGCATGCATAAAACCAGACCTTTCTCCCTAAACCAAAGGATATTGCAAAAGAGACAGAAAGTATGAAGAGAGGAGAGGGAATAACACTTTTCTTCCTACCACATCCATAGCCTGAAGGAAGTCAATGGACACTCTGAAAGGATGAGGGAATGACAGTGAAACACAAAGGACTAGATGTGGGTCCCTTTGTAACAACAGAGAAATCTGATGTTGCTTATAGTATTTCATGTGCAATGCAGGCCAGTGAGCATCTGTAATAGACACAAGCGTAATGTGTCATCTTCAGAATCTCTGTATCCAAAAACAAAACTAAGCACTTCTCACTGTATCATGTTAATCCAATTTTCACTTTAATTATTTAAATAAAATTTAAAATATAATTTATTTGCAATAAAATAAATTCACAACTTATTTTTTAAAAATGAATTTCCACGTGTCTGTTTGCTGTGGACAGGTATAATGGTTGAGAATTCCACAAATCTGTTGCTAATATATACTTCCAATTAATTTATTAAATAAATGTCTACATCTTTATAAATTTATAAAAATGAGGTTAATTGAAACGTTATTTACTATTAAAATTTTATATATTTAAATTTTCTAAAATATAAAATACCTTGTTTTTACAAATATTTCAATAAGGTAGATGGAACCTATTACCAGTTTCACAAATCTGTCCTTTTCAAAATAATACAAAATTCATCCCTTACTTACTTGTCATTAAAAATCCTAAGACACTTTTCACAATAGAATGTCTATTAACTAGAGTTTTTGGTCCAAACCCAAATCACTTTGTGGGTATAAAATCCACTGTTTGAAAAATTTCCTCAAAATCTTGCTGTATAGTGCATTAGATTATATCTAACAGGTAGAATAATTTTCATAAGGGTTATGTGACCTTACAAGATAGCAATTTCTTTTTAGCATTTTGGATCAGTACAGTAGTCCTTTGAAACAAATATTAAAATAATACCAAATTATCAATATTTATCAATTATCAGCGTTTAAGTACTTGAGATTAGGAAACATTATTTGGTTATTAGGATAGCCTTGAATTTATTTAGTTATTTATTTCTGAGGAATAAGCTTATATATAAAATTGTGAAATTGTGATACTTTCTACCCATTATGCCATCAGTACCTTAAAAGCATGAGAAGGTAATTAATGAACAAATCTTTCCTATTTTCTCCTTTTTCTTAAGTAATTATTTGAAGTTCTTCAATTTAAAAAAAGCCAACAACTGCATTTAGTATGCCATTTTTAGATGAGAATCTTTGAGAATGTGTGGCTATTATAAATGTTGTCTTACTATGGAAGAGAAGAATGTATGCTCTGTTGACTATATTTGAGGTCAAATGTTGACTATATATAGGTCAAATGTGAAAGTTCAAACAGCTATTCTAGTTTATACATGCTGAAGGTATATATTGTGCTAGATTGTGATCTGTGTTGTCCTTCATGATGTTGCTGAAACTAGCTGAGGACTATCCTACGTGTTGTCTCAGATCAAGATGGATCCAGAGAAATATTCCACCCATGAAGCTTTCTTTACTTTTTCATCTGAGCAATGAGCCTTTCACTTTCCTGAAGGCTAAAAATATCCAGAAATGATTTACATGTATTCCTTTAATATTTGTTTCCTAGCAATGTTACTTAGCACAATACACTTTCAACAAGATAAGTTGAAATAAAATAGATGTAGAATGGGCTGACATTTTGGTATGTAGTAGGCAGTGAGCAATACTCATCAAATGAGAGTTTCAGTAGGAGGTTCATATGAGGCATGACATCCTTCAATATTTATCAATTGTCTGGAAACCAAAGATAAAATCAGAGTTGATAAAATATATAGGATGTCACAAAGATTGGCATAGTAGTAAATAATGAAGACAGGCAGTCATAGAAAGTGATCTGTGTCACTTGATGACTGAATGGGTTCAGATGACATACCCTTTAATAAAGTCAAAGTCACAAATGTATTTACAGGACTGAGGAGTTTAAATTAGGACAGTCTTTAGAAAAGTTAATGTTGGTCACTCCAGTTTGCTGTAGTGATACCACACAGCATATGTGCTCTTCAAAAGATGAGCACGTATATTTTTATGAGACAATAAAAGAGAAGACAAGAATGTTTCATTGTTTTGTTCTGACTGAAAACTTTCTTCTAAGAATGCCTTGTTTTTTGAGCCTTTAATTTGCACTTTTGCCTTTCACTGATTCTGACTTTTCAGTTTTTAAGGGAAGGAGAAAGGTGAGTATAGTTCCATCTCATGACTTTCAGGGGAGATCTTATAGCACTCTACAGCTACCTGAAAGAAGATTGTGACGAGATGGGGGTTGGCTTCCTCTCTTGCGTAACTTGTAATAGGGTTAGAGGGAATGGCCTCAAGTTGTGACAGAGGAGATTCAGGTTGGATGTAAGGAAAAATTTCTTTTCTGAAGGAGTATTTAGGATCTGGAATGGCCTGCCATGAGAGGGGGTGGAGTCACTGTCCCTGGAGGTGTTCAAGAAACATTTAGATGTTGTACAACGGGACATGGTTTAGTGGGAAAATATAGGTGGTAGGTGGACAGTTGGACTGGATGGTCTTGGACATCTTTTCCAAGCTTGGTGATTTTCTTATTCTATGACTTCATCAAGTTTGGGTGCTTTTTCAAGCAAATCATAGTATTGTGTACTGGGAAAAAAAAAAAAAAAACAGAAAGCAAAGTATTAACTGCTGACAAATAATCCAATATGAGCCTTTAGCTGATTGCTGTGCCAAAAAGTGATCTGTTGATATCTAAGTAATTAATATTAAGTAAGATTAGAGAGGCAATTTTACCTTTGGTGGTCCAGCTTGCATTTTCAAAAGAAAATATTGAAAACTTTGAAAGGGTGCAAATAGAAATGATTCAAGGTCCAGTGGAAAAGGTGAGACATGCAAAACTTAAATAATGGTATGCTTAAATCACACACACATGCACACACACATGTACACACACAAAATAATAATAGATAAATAAAAATAGGAATTTAAAAAATTAAAAATAACAATAAAAATGACCAGGATACTTCATAACTGAATGTAAGTCCCAGTGGGAATAAAATAGGCTCTTAAATGTTTTGTAATCTGGCAAAGTAAAGCTGAAGATAAATATTTAGAGGCTAGCCAGTTTGGAAATGTGGCAATTCAACTATATAATGAAAAAAAAAAATCCACGAGTGAGTATGAGAGAAATAACTAATTGGGTTTTTATTTATTTACATGATGGAGTGAATACTTTAATGGAAAATGTGCTTCACAAACTCAAATTATTAGATTCAGTGCAGCAATAACAGTGTGAAAATCTAGTGCTTGTTTTCCATGGGTGATCAAACTAGATATCTCTTGGTTCCTTTTTGTCTTTAAAATGCATAGAAATTTTATTTAAAATTCAGTTGATGGGCCTGACAATTTTGTTTCCATGTTTTGCCACTTCAAATCTCACCAGTCCTGAGGGTTTGCAAGAGCAAGTAGCTAAAACTGCTAAAGAAATCCCTGACTCAGGGATATCTGAGAGTATGTGATTTTATAATAACAAGGAGCATAAAGCAATACCAGATGTGAAATTTCTGAGAGAAACATGAAAGGACAATGTCAGTGCAAACATGAAATCTGAAAAAAGATGTAGTAAGACTTAGGGGGAGGAGTAGGAAAATGTGGAAGAGGAAGGAGAGAGACCTCCAAGGATTAGCTTGGATAAATCTGAGATTAGTATCCAAACTTCTTGGTATTTCTCCAAACTAAATGTGTAACTCTTTAGAGCTTCATCCACCCATCGTAATTCTAGATGCTCTTGAAGACTCAAACTGACAAGGTCATAACTGTTAAGGGGCGGGGGAGGAGGCTGTTAAAAAAATACAACAAGCTTTTAAATAGTAATTTATGCTAATTATGTTTGTGAAATAATTTGTGCTGCATGTCCCAACATGGAATGTCTCCATAATTTCCATCTGTTTATCATCTAAGATGTGTTAGCAAGATGTGACTGCTCATCATGCAGCTCTCCCACAGCATGTTACAGTCACTGTAATAACATGTACAATAGAAATAAACTACTTGATCCCTCATTAGAAAATAAATTATACTGCCCTCACGCATTTACTTTACTTGTAAAATATTATAACAGAGCTCATGAAAACATTTACCCACAAGAAAATCACATAGTTAAATGTGATCCAATACATACATTGCTACCTAAGGCTCCTTGGAATAATTCCTTCAGACTGTAGATAGAACATTTATAAATCCATCTTTGGCATTTTTCCAGTGGTGTTATTAAGCACTTGGAATCTCCCCTTGTCTGTGGTTCCTTTATGTGTTTCTTGACATTCCAGGATCTCCAAGTTCCTCAATTTTCACCCTATAAACAGATACTGGCAGAATTTTGACCAACTATTATATAATGGAGTTTATAATGTATTAAGTTACCATTTGTCTTAAGTTTGTCTTAAACGTACTGCTTTAACTAAAGTTTTATTTTATAATAATGTGGTGAACAAGATGTCTGGCAATTTATATTTTCTTTGAGAACCCACTTCTTCCAGAATTTTAGCACGCAACCTTTATAACAGCACTGTCATCATAAATTCTGGATACTAAAATTCATTATGACCATTTTGCATTCTCAGGAATGAAATCTCCCTTCAAAAATTAGTAGGAAAAAAATAACAAAACCCACAAAAACTAAACAAAATGAAATAAAAAAAACACAATAGATCATCTATCAAGATTATGGTGCTCCACTGCTCTGTAATAATTCAATTACTCCTTGAGTTAGATGCAAAAAATATGCATTCATTTGGAATCAGCAATGATAGTCTTAAAGTAAACTCATGCAGAAGAATATTCATTTTATTAAATGATTATTATTATTCATACCTCAAAAGCTAACTCTTAAACATTTTGAATTTAAAAAGTTCCAAAAACATGACAGTATTCACTACCCAAGATATGCCACTCTCACAGAGTGTTATTTTCTCTCCTTCCTTCCCCAGTCATATTCACAGAGAACTTTCTTTCCTTCCCCACTATATTTTAGATTTGCATTCCCATTGCTGCTGGGTAAAAAATAAATAGAATCATAGAAACACCAAGGTTGGAAAATATCTCAAAATTATCTAGTCCAACCATCTCACTACCACCAGTATTTCCTCACAAAACCATGTCCCTTAGTAGACATTTCTTGAACACTTCCAGGGACGGTGACTTAACCATTTCTCTGGGCAGCCCATAAAAGCACCTGACTACTCTTTTGGAGAATAAATTTTTCATAATGTCCAACCTAACAAATGAAATAAAATAACAAATATACAATCTTTAAATTTTTTGGCTTAGTGCATCTCTTTTTAAATAATGTGAGTCAAACTGCCATTAACATGAATAAAAACTGACCAAACCATAAAAAAATGATATCCTGCATGAAGCATAGTAAATGAATCTTCCATTCTATTTCAAAATATTAATTTAAATAATTACACATATAAAATGTATTTCTCCCAAATGAAGTAGAAAAACCTCTTTTTTTTTTCCTTTTTTTCCTATCTGTGTAGTTACGTACTGTAACAAAATTTAAACGTTCTGCCTACAATTAAAAACCACTATAAGGGTTAGAGTGCAGTTTTCAGCAAAATTAAACTAACAAAAAATAAACAGTGCCCACCTTTCTAATCAATTATTCCATCCTCAATAATAAAAATAAGAAATCTGACAAACTATTTCCACAAAAAAATAAAAAAAATCATATTAGTCTTATCCATAGACTTTTCTTTTTGCAAAGAGCAAAACAAAAATGATGTCATAATCTAGATTAAAAATATTATCCAAAGGTAGCAGTAGTAAGAAATGTAAATTTGTTTTCAGACAAATTTTGAATTACATTTGGTTTTTGTTTATCAGATAACATCTTACATAAAACTCTATTCAGAAAAACTTGCAAGCATTTCACAAGCATTACACTTCAGAAATAAGAAGTGCTCTATCAATTTCTGAAATTATTTCGGTACTTGCACAGAATGATTGTGCTTTAACTGCTTACAGGAGGACAACATTCAGTTTGACAATCCATTAAATTAAAACTGGAAGTGTTGTTAAATAGACAAAATATGATTTACCAGAACAGAAAATAGCATTGATAGAGGAAGTAGGACTAGTAAAACGGGATTTTATTAGCATGAAAGAAAACATAAATATATGTATTGATTCCTTTAGTGATTTCAGGAACTAAAAGCAATATCGGATACCGTATGTAGCCCACAGATTTTTGTATTTTTTTTTCTGGTACATATTTAATATTTGAACTATTAAATTGATTTAGAAAGACTGGGAATGGTTACCAAATATATCACAAAACTATTTTTTAAAATGTTCAGTTGATAGTGTTTTATATTCTTTGGATAACACAGTTTTACCAAAACTGTCTCAGAACTTAAATTGTAGGTACTGGTCTGGAGCTTGATACTGTATTTATCTGAATTTATTAAAGGTGGAGAAAAGATGTAGGCTAGAACATAATATAGTGATTGTACAGATATATCTGTATATCCATGTATAACAGACTGAAGACATTAATAAGATCGTGCAGGTGCATCTAGAAACCCATCATTAGATTAAATAAGGACTGTAAGATTTTAAGAAAGAAAAGAAGTATTGATGTATGAGATAACAAGAGGTGAGGCAAGACCATGTATGGCTTCTTTGCTGAAAGAATTTTAGGTATTAAAGAAACATATTTTTCTCCATTCTGGGAAACAGAACAATTTCTTTCAGCTATACAGTCCGTAAATCAGCTGGTAGTTAGCAAGTCTGGTCGATATAAACCCTTCCTACAGCCTTTCTCTATCCATAGCTTATTGACAAATACTACTACTACTAATAAAGATGTTCTGCATCAAGTGACAGGTGCTCAAGTCCTCTAGCAGAATGACAATGTTTTCTTTATTTAAACCTGTGTTACTTTGTGAGGGTAAAGCATGATCGACCCACTTGGGAAAAAATAAACACCACTGAAGTCAACTAATTTTGTTTGGCTGAGTTCTAGTTAAGAAGTATGTAGTACCTTTCATATGTATTAAAGATTTCTGTATAACTATCTATACATTAATTTAATTCCAGTAACAGTACTGAGTTCTAATTAGTAGAAGAAAAAGAAGCAAATGTGAAGGGTAACAAAGAAGATAGAAACCATCCCCAAATTCTTCATACACATTCAATGACAAATCGGATAGCATAATAAGTCAAGATTCTGAACAGATGGGGAAGACAAGGATTTTTTTTATTTTTTTTTGTATCAAGTTAAGGAGCAAACAGCTTTCAAAAAGGCAATATGGAGTAATTCACGTAAATGATTACATTAAAATTAGTAAGTACTTTGTGATATGAAGGACTGAATCACACATGACAAGGAGGCAGTTGTGAAGAAGGAGGTAGTAGTGATATTTTCTCCTATCTCATCAGAATTAAGGTTTTCAATAATGCTCTTGAGGTTTTCTGCTATACATCTTCTCCATTTGCCTTTGAAAGGAACAGACGCTAAACTGATTTCCTCTTTGTAAAGCTGATTGTCTCCATTCATTGATCAGTTGTAGTATTATTTATTTTCCTATAGAATATTTTTGTACTAGGGATCAATACAAACAGTAAAGGGTCTTTTATGCCACCAGTGGCATAGGCAGTGGAATTTTTACAGATAAGAATACTAGTGCAGGACAGCAAAAGGCTTTTTCTCTTCAGTCATGATTCTGTTTTCCACTGTCCCTTCTTTAAGCTCCTAATATAATTTCCATATTTTCTTGACTTTCAATATTTGCTACACATGTATGTAACATACAAAAGAACAACAAAAAACACCTGTTTGTTTCTGTTAAATGTAGTTCTTATTTTGCTAAAGGAGTAAGAGTCATTTTACTACACGTAGTTAAAACTCCATTGTTTTCTGATCATCTGTATAATTCATGCAGCTGGCTCTACTGAAACAACCTGAAAAACAGAGTTCTGGTTTAAGGTTCTACTACACTAATATATAAACTAAAAGTTCATGGGAAAAATAATTCTAATAAAAGTTTCAAATATCTGGAATTATTCTGTACAATTGACAATGAAGACTACACAGCATTGTTTGTATTTATTTCTTCTAGAAAATTGTGTAAATAAACCAGGAAAAAAAAGAAAAAGAAAAAGAAAAAAATAAACTCTGTTCCTATGTGCTGAATAAAAAATAATGCAGTCTTTAGTTTTCCTGTTCTCATTTTATTGTGTCACCTTTTGCAATGACATTTTCTGATCTGAAGACCACTACCTGCAGTGACTTTGCTGTAAAATTCTCATATATTCTTCAAAATCTGTAAGTTGCTCTCATCAGCTCTTTTGTATTCGTTTGATTTCATTACTTTTAAAGCTGGTAGTACTACCAGAACAAACAGTGAAGCAAGGAATTTACTTTCATGATTTATCACTTTCTTCAATTACAAACTTACCTATATTTTTTCTCTCTATTCCTCTCCTGCTTACATTTTTTTCTGACTCTAACAATTTATGAATTATATGATAATTAAGTGAATAAATGTCTTCGAGAATCTGAATTTCAAGTTATTTCTGCCTCAAAATCCTACCTCTGAAATCATTACCCCTGAAATTAAGATGGTGGTCTTTGTTCATTTGCATAGGAATGCAAACTTTGACATTGAAGTAGAGATATTGAAGAATGGAATCACAGTGATCAGACTTTGCAGGGGGCTAAAAAAGGCTGTGTCAGGGTCTGGCAAAAAAGAGTTCTGGTAGAGTTCTATAAGTCATGTGTTTTGCCTTGCCGTGAACAACACAATAATTTATATCTCTTTGCATAATTTATGCAAAGAGATTTTACTTCAGATAACATACATCTTCCCAGGTGTACTGGTGACTCACTCTCTATCTTGTTTCTGATATCTTTATTAAAAAAATGCAATAGCGGAGGTGGCTGGTTGCTGAGGTTTGAGCAGCAATTCTGTTCTGGTCAAAAATGAAGCTTTAAATTTAAAAGATTTGGAAAATATAAGTTAAGAAAATACTGTTGTTCATTATTATTGATTGTCTTGCGAACTTTGGTAATTGCTGCAGATTCATAGCCCTGCCTTGCCATCTTCTTTCAGACATGTACATGTCGTCTCTAATCTTGACTGATAGGCTCAATTACAATGGTAAGATAACTCTATTATCAAGAAGAACTCTAATATAATAAATCAAACTATAAATAACCTTTTCCACACAGAGCTATACTTAACATATGCTTTATTAAGTAGAGTTTATAAATTATACATTCCCTCATTCTCAACATCTCAATTTTATCTTATGAGACCCATTTCAAACAGTAGTATAATGTCAACCTAATCAAAAAATTCTCATGAAATACATAAAATTATATATTCCATATATAATTTGATATAAATTCTCTGTAGAAATTCAAAATTTACCTTTATTATCTCACAAATACATTTATGCAACTGCAAAACATATAGCACAAAGCAAATCATACTGTTGTCTACTGAGTACAATTCTTTGTTCAATTAAAAATGTGAAAACCACCTATTACTTAAAAAAAAAAAACAACTATTACTAAAAGAAAAAGAAAAAAGAAAAGAAAGTAATGTTACTCTCTTCAAGAAAACATGCTGTTTACTATTCGCTTTGAATAAAGATGAAAAGAAGACTCAAATTCCNATGCAACTGCAAAACATATAGCACAAAGCAAATCATACTGTTGTCTACTGAGTACAATTCTTTGTTCAATTAAAAATGTGAAAACCACCTATTACTTAAAAAAAAAAAACTATTACTAAAAGAAAAAGAAAAAAGAAAAGAAAGTAATGTTACTCTCTTCAAGAAAACATGCTGTTTACTATTCGCTTTGAATAAAGATGAAAAGAAGACTCAAATTCCATCCTTCACTCCTAAAAGTTAAAATCAAGTGGCGCTTTATTTTCTGAATCTCTGGAACTAAATTAGGTTCTCTGGCTTTTACTTGTATGTCCAAGATCAAGCTTGAGTTATTTAAATTTATATTCTTTATTTTTATCAGAGAATTATAGTATCTTACTACTGGTAAAATAGAAAAAAAGTTCGTTTTCTCTCCTTCAATCCCTCTCTCAATAGCAAGAGTTGATTGACTTATTTTTTGGCCTTTTGTACTGCTAGGTAAGAGAAGTGGGTTTCGCTATTCTGTTCTGAAGGTACTGAAATTTACGATTACTTAAATTTACTCCAGATGTGGTTCCACAGCTGTGGACAACTGCCAAAAGACTTTAGCAGCTGTGTAAATGCTTATGGCCATGCAGGGAGAAGCTGTCTCTCAGGAAGTTTCAGTAAATCTCACAGAGCATGGAAGCTTTGAATTCAACACAGTATTCACTGAAAAGCAACTTAGTGCTGTGATCTCAGGCACTGTTAGTTCAAATGCCACTTTAAAGTTTTTCTTTTGGATGAACTTCAGACAAGCCTTCTAAAAGGCCATTATTCATGATAGAGTTTTCATGAAATCAGCACTATACATGGCATCCATTGCAGCCAAAAATCTTAAAAATTTGGTTACTTTACCTATTCAATCTGTACACAAATTGAAATGCTGTCTCTCTTTTAAATTAATCTTTACAAATGAAGACTCAGAATCTCAATTTTCTGGTTAACTCAGAGGAGCATACCTTGTTATTAATCACAGAATGGCCCGGGCTGGAAGGGACCTCAAGGATCATGAATTTCCCGGAGCCCTGCCATAGGCAGGGCCACCAACCTCCCCATTTAATACTAGACCAGGCTAGTATAATAACTAGTAATAACTGGGTTCTATTTGCTGACCTTTTTTTGTGTAAGTTTGTTAAACCTGTAACAAATATATTACATATGAGAGAGAATTTCTTTCCACTGCTTGTGCAATTCAGATATTTCAATCTGGTAGTTTGTAAAATTAATAGAAAACTTAAAAGTTCAAAGATATATGCTACAGGTTGCCATAGAGGAACAATATAGTATAACTGTTGTTTTCCTATACTAAATAACACATTATTTGAGGATGTATTTGTGATGAAATTATACAATTTACATGGTGATTAAAAATAGTAAAAGTCAAAATCAAGACTTTACAAGATAATGACAGGCGCAAAAATGTAACATTATCCTAAAGTTTTAGACTATGCATCACTGAGATTCTCCTCTGTAGCATGGGAGAAGAAAACACAAGTCTGCAGGTCATTTTTTTCACTCTCTCTAAGAATCCTTTATTATATTTCTCACTTGCATCTCTGACAAATATCTGGCCATTTTGCCATCAGTAGCAGTTGTAGCTTTTTTATTTGCATGCCTTCTATGTGTGCTTAACTAAGAGAAAGGCTATGGTCACACAAACAACCATATATTCAAACCAAAGAGTCTTCTTAATCAGCAGTTTTACAATCTACAGGCCTGAAGAGATTCTGTTGACTGAATCTGAATGTCATGGTGGTACATGGCTAGGTGCTCTGATTCATCCTGTCAAACACTTTCTACTAAGTCAAGGTATATGCAAAAAAAAGAAAAAAAAGAAGAAGAAATAGAATCATGTGAGATAGAAGTGACTAGATTGCAAGGGACTTCATGAGAACATTTTTCCCAACGGTCTGTTGAAGACAATGCTGCTAATTTCCAGGGACCTTACCAAACCACATCTTGAATATTTCCAGTGAAGACTCTACCACCTCAGTAAAGATATTTGCTTTCTTATGTCAACTGAAATTTCTCCTCAAGCCTATTGTGCTCATTGCTTCATTTTCTATGCATCTCAGAGAAGAGAGAACTTGCACTGTCTCTGTACTTAAACTTTGAAGACTGATTTCCCAGGGTTTCACATTTCTAGGCTAAAGTGGTACTTCAATATTTTCTCATATGTCAGATTATCCAAAAGCATATTCATTTTTGTGGTTCTTCACTAGGCACATCCTTGGTCTCCTGCTCAAACTCAAACTATGCATTTCAGTTCTAATCTCCTGATACTCCAGCCTATTTCTGCCTGGAAAAAAAAAATAGGCTGAAGATTTAATAACTTAGTAAGTAGTACACATCTTTCAAGAACTTATCATTTAGCATGGATTTTGTTTCAGCTTAGTATCATCCAATGAAAATGACAATTTTTTTCTAGACCTTTCTTCTGAAATAGGTAAACAAAGAGGCAAGCAAAATGCCTTTATACAATGAAAACACGTTACTCTACCAACATTGAAGATAGAAAAAAAGAAGGTTCTAAAGTTCAGATTCATTTCAGAATGAAAATGGATATATTATGAAATTGAAGATAACTCTGAAATGTCAATGGAGGTCCTGAACTGTTTGTAGTACGTTTCACCAGAATTTGGTGAATGAGATGTAGTATGCTTACTAGGAGTACAATGAGTTACAGTGATGGTAGGTAGTTTAAGACAACATTATTTGTGTACCATTTTTGGTTTTGTTTTATTTATTTGTTTCTGCAACATCCTCAATCTTATTTTAGGATTCTAAGGGCATTTAAATTATTTCTTAATTTTCCTGATCAGATTTGCAGTTTAAATGCAACCCTATTAGAAGATTCCTATTCTACCCTAAGTGTAGTAGATGAGGAAAAGATAGTAGCTGTCATCCTGCTTTGGTATATATACTTCATGACTAAAGGGCATTTCACCACTTTTTTTTCCACAAAATGGATCAAAGACTGTGGGGCTGCCAAAACACTTCCACTTTATCTCAGCTACTAAAGTGTTCAAAAGGAAAAGCCAACTTTAAGGTTACTAAGACACAGTACTTCCAAGAAGCTGCCTGTCAGGTTGTCTGCACTGAGCTTTAAACTCAAACACGAATGCAGTAGTGATAACAATTTCAAATATGGTCTGGTTGGTCAGATGACAATGTCAAAGTTTCAAAAACTCTTCAGGCATGATATCTGAGCTTCAGTCATATGCAACAAAGACTTTTGGAAATTGTGTTTAAAATGTTATATCCTATTTAAACTAGAATTACATGTCAAGCAAGTTTAAATTTGTTATTAAAATATGGCTCAAAACTCAAAGAAGACTGAAAGAGACAGGTTGTCCCATAGTAATACTATGGAACATTTTCTTTGGTATTTATAAATTATGAGGATGAGACAAAGAGGGCTCATCATGTCTTTTGAAATACATATTCATTCTGCACATGATAATTCATCTATGGTACAATTTTCTGTCTTGGAAAGGCAAAGAATTTGATACAGCTCTGTTTTTATGTTTGTTTCTATCTCAGTAGAATTTGTGTAATTCGGATGTCCAAAAATATCAAAGCCTTAACTGAGAATACTCAAATGTCTCTTCTGGTTATTTTCACATTCTATTCATCTCCAATTGGGACCTAAGTTATTTGAAAAGCCACACATAATAGTAAAGGAACATTCTTTGTTTCTGTGACTCATCTGTGCAGCAGTTTGTAAACTACTAGATTCAAGTTCCACTGGATTTAAAAAAAAAAAGTTGAAATATTTATCTGCTGTAAGTCTCTCCCAATTTTCAGTGACCCTGAATATTTAAAGGAACTTTTACTTTTAGTACCACACATTCAAATATTCTTAGCAACAGGAAATTAAGAACAAAATTTTTCAAACAAAAAAGAGTATGTCTTATTTATAAATTACTAATGTATCTGAAATCTTTGACATAATAATGTTCCAAAACATAGTTTTTATTAGACAATGATGTGAGGAATTTAGAAGATGGACTGTATCAGTAGTATGAATTTGTAGCATACTTTAACAATGAAACTGTTTTTATGTCATTAATAGATTTATATCTAGATTAATCTTTTATAATACATTTCATTTAATTACTCTTGTATTTTTATAGCAGTTATACTTGTTTGCTTGTTTTTAATCATGAAAAGCTGTCTAGACCACAAAACAATCATATATACAGAGTCTACAATGTGCACATTAATGTATAATTTGTATTTAGTTGTTCATTATAGAAGATGATTTCTAGATTGAAAGCTTAAAACCACTTGGCTATGTCCTTGATAACTTATCTCTGAATTCCAAAACTCATGAGGAAAGGCAATAACATGTCATCATGTTATTATTCACGTTAAAATTTTCCTTCTGGAAGAGATTCTTTATGTATTTATTTATTTATTTTAAATAATAATCCAGCCATTTAGTGTGTAACAGCTACATGTCTGTCTTCCCTGACACCATTGCCTGCAGGGTGAAGTGACTCAATAGATTTTGGGTTGATCAGGCATTATTCAGGTAAAGAAAGAATGATCAAGAAGAAGTTAATCAAAACAAAAGTTCTTGTGCTGTTCTTCTCAGTCTATAAATTTAAATGCTATTACTTAAAATTTAGAACTGTAGTCAAACATAGATTTACATTTAGAGCGTTTTATCTCCTGTTAAGAAATATCACAGTGCACGTAGATATTATCATCAAGACCCTTGGAGCAACTGTGATACTTCAGAACAAATGTGTGCAGGTATTCTCCCTACACCAAGTATTCAATAAAGATACAGTCAATTATGAAGTAATGTTAATTGACTGGAAAATTCTTCGGCTTGCTGTCTGCTATCAAAGCTACGAGAGTCAGGATAAGAAACATCTGTCCTTTGCTTACTGTACAAATGGTTCATTAAATATCAGCTTGAATCTGTGGTCTCATTCCCATTTTCAAAGGTCTTTGGTCTAACTATCTTCGATAATTCTCCCAGTACTCCAGCTGAATCACAACTCACAAGTTTGTTTCACCAAATAAAAACAAGGCAGAAGGAGAGATACTTGAGCTAGAAACTGTAGCAATTCAATTAAAATCAGTAATGAAAACAAGCAGTTTTTTTAAACCTTCAAATATGGATCTGAAAGAATTTCTGGAGAAGTGTCATGAGGAAGATACAACAAATCTAACTGACAGTAGGAGTTATTTATGTTATTTACGTTTTTTTTAATAGTTATATAATTATTATTTTATATATATACATATATGTTATACTTGAGAAGACTACTTTAAGTAATTGGAGAAGGGGAATATATGCTTTTTCACCAGATATAAGTCTACTATGCTTACCCTATTAGGTGCAGGAAACACTGTCAGAATTCTGTCCTGTTGTGATGAATCTTCTGGCCAGTCATTGCTCAAGGGAGTGCTGGCATGAAGTGTTTGGAAACCCTGACCATAATGTTTTGCATACGGATCCTGGCTTAGGTTCAAGTGATGATAGTAAGAATGTCATGTTTTCTACATTCAAAAGGAAACCATAAACTAAGAGTAGGGACATTCAGTGCCTTTTTACTCTGTCCTGAATAACCAAGAAATTAAAGGACTAGTCGCTCTTTTAGAAAGAATTTTACCTGGTGGAAATCCAGTATCAAAACAACAATAAGATAAAGTGGATTCCTATGAGACTGTAACACAATAAGCCAGGAAAGGGGATACACAAAATTTTAGTTGAAAAATTTACATTTTTTTTACAATTTAGGGTATATAAAAATTAAAATCAGTTACATTCTATTGTTGTTGCCTACTTCTAAAGATAAAGCTTTTAAAATTCTATACAGAAAAGCTGACACCAGATGAAGTGACAGCACAAAGAAACAATTTTCTGATTTTATCAGAGAAATCAAAATTGAGATTTGATCTAACAAAGATATAATTCATCCACTGCAATTGATACATTACAGAGCATATTCAAATAAGGCCACCTGTTGTTCTGTCAAATATGTCTGGAAGAACAAGAACTGCAAAGTGTAGTAAAATTATTCTTTGGTCACAGCTACATTAATTTAACTTTAAAACTAATTTTTTAACTAATTAATTTAACTAATTAATCTTTAAAATTTAATTTTCACTCAGAAAGAGTGAAATGTTTCCATAACAGTATACACGATAAAACCTGTACTGAAGGAGAAATAGTCATTTATTTATGTATTTTATTTTATTTTTTTTCTTACAAAACATATTTAACATAAGAAAAAAAGAAAAAACAATTGTATAGTTGTCAAGATTGCCTCCCTCCTGTCCCCATGCCCAAATAATCAGAACTCTCCAAACTTAAAACTGAGGATGAATGTATAACTGTAAATTATGAATTGATGATAATAAGTTGGAACACCAGCAATCAGTTCATCTATAACAACTGACAATTAGAAATGAAATCTTTTTAACATTAAGCTAATAGAGCTGTTAACTTATTATTATTATTGCATTTCTCTCATTCTGAACAATGTGAGTTTAAAGTTGTGATCATGCTGTATTTCTTGTTAAGCAAACCAATTCATTTATTTCTTTGTTTTTGTCATTATACATGTGTAAATCTTCAGGATTCAGCAAATACACTTGCCAAACAATGGAAATATTACCAGATGTTTTTAATACCACTTTCCAGGTGTCAAAATATCCAATGCTAAAGCAAAAAAAGGAAATTCCTATTTAAGGTTACGTGCAAAGTGTTCTTTCTCTGTCACCTCCTGCTGGACTCTGAGGCAAATATCTGCACTGAGTAATAGCTGTGTGGTGAATTATTTGCGCAGTTACCAAGCTGGCTAAAGCATTTTAGACACATTACTATGATCAATAATTTGTATACTGTCTTCAGTGAAAACATACCAAAATTAATCATAGCATTCCTGCTCTTGTGTAAGATGAAGAGATTTTTCAAATCCCAAATATAAATTTCCTTGACACTTGACATCTTTTTTTTAAAAAAAGAAAAAAAGCACGAAAGAAAATGACCAAGAGGCCATCACTATCCTAAGCTGCTTAGAGATAAGGAGGTATTAAAAAATAGAGTTCTGTGACCTGGGGTCATTAATTGATTGTTAGACCAAAAATGAATCTGTGAATAACTACTTTGATTCCCTGTATCATCACAAAAGCATCCTTCCCACATAACGAGTATACTGATAGGAAAGTTTTCATAGCCGTTTTATCACTCTTTTTACCTCAAGCACTACAGGTTTTGGGCTAACATGAGGTACAGTTCACTAATATGCCCTGTATCAATGCATTGACCTTTTACTGTGACTCTCAGCTCCAGGAAGAACTCAAGACTTACAATAAGAGTTTAAATTTGAGAGAGGTTATTTTCCAGATCTCTCTTGTTGCTGTTTGGAGGTCAATTGGTTGCAGTTGGGAGAGTAAAGGATATTTCTAATCATTCTTAGAGCAATGTATTCTGTTAGAGGGCAGTGATATTAAGAAGGAATGTAGGGAAACAGATAAAATATAATGAAAGTTGTACAGAAAAAAGATTTTAAAGATTTTAACTAAACATCTACTACTTCTGGACTGTTGAAATGGCTTAACAAGCTATGGGTTGACCTATGAAACCTGATGTTCCAAGGTAATGAGATTGACAGTTGGGTTGGGAACGGTAACCCTGTTAACCCAATGAAGTTTTCATTTCTGAACCACACAGCAAAGAATTCTTTTTCCTGGGTGGAAGTGTCAAAAAAGAGAGCACCCAAGTTTGAACAGCCTTGGCCATTAAAGCAACACATAAAATTGGTGCATAATGATGAACATTACTGGAATCTGTCACCAAGGGAAGCATTCAGTAGATATGTGGGATGACACTTAACTGTGAAAAGTGATATTAAACACCTAATACAAAGGTACTGCTACATGGAATAAAAGAATAGCTATGTATTTCCACAGAGATTCCATAGAAAATATTATGAATAATCTACACATTAAATATTGGAATCCATTAGAATATGCTGTCATAGTCACTTGATTAAATTTACAGTGATTATGCTCTGACATGGTCATATTCATGATTTTAAAGAACATGCAAAGCAGTTCTCCAGGATTACTAAAGTAAAAGTGAACTGCAAATTCACTTGTGTTTGGGGATAGTAGCATTCACCTGCTTTCAAATTCAGTCACTCCTTCGTGTATGGAAGCACAGCAAAAGCCTGACAAAAAGTAGTTATTATATAAATACCAGGAAATGCTTTTTATAGAAGAAAAACTCAAAATGTACATTCAGGAAAACAATATGAAACTGAATTATATAAAGACTTATGGACTGTGAAGCCTCCTGTGTCAAGATGTGTGCTAAGAAAATAATCAGAGAAACTTCTGTCTGGAACAGGTGAAACAACAA
The DNA here is from genome assembly GCA_013399175.1 of Odontophorus gujanensis. NCBI lineage: Eukaryota > Metazoa > Chordata > Aves > Galliformes > Odontophoridae > Odontophorus > Odontophorus gujanensis. Next base: position 11,776 of record VXAB01009397.1, on the reverse strand, counting down.
ACAAATAGATGTATATCTACTGAAATCAAGAGGTGTACAATTAATAACTGAGAATCTCATAATGGAACATTTACATCTGTATTACTCTGTCAGTAGCACAAAAAATAAAAAAATGAAAAAATGCTGTTTTTCTGACCCTCGGGGATAAAACGTTATTTTTCCTAAAGATACTTCTATTTCCTTGTTTCCTCAGGCTCTCCTGTGTATCTCCCTCACACAACAAACAGCTAGCAATCATCACAGGAACTTTATTGCATATTGAGAGGTAGGAAGAAGAGCAAAGAACATTTTCTTCTCTAAGAAATGGACCAAATGAAGTCAAATTAAGAAGAGAAGTTAAATGGTGTGGATTTTCTCGTTGTTGTGTTTCTGTTCTTATTTTGTTTTGTTTTACATTTTCATCTTTTTTTTCCTTCCTAAGGATTGATCAAAATATTTCAACCAAATATGTGGAAGAAAATGAGACATGATCCCAAAGAATTCAGAAGACAAAATGGAAATATTTCTCAGACAAATAATGAGTTATTAGCTAACCAATTAGGCTTCAAATGTTTTGAGATAAACTTTATAAATGTTACTTGAAGAGCCTTTTTCAGCATCTGAAGATAAATGAATTACAGAAATTCATTTTTTTTTCTGGAATCAGACATGCACCATAAAGATCATCTGTGTGTCCAGGTCCCTCTAGATAGTAGCACAACCCTCTGTCTTGTCAGTCTCTTCTCCTAGTTTTGTGTCATCTGTAAACTTTTCCCCATGGTCCATACCTTTAAATAGGCTTGGACTCATTACTGATCTCAGTGTGCTCTACTAGTTCTCACCTAGTCCATGATGTCCAAGGCAGATGTTAGTGGTACGGCAGTAGATGCTGAATTTTCTGACCAATATTCTGTTACTTCTTGTTGTCATGTGGCAAATGGCAGCAGAGAGACAATCTGACAAAATGATGTCTGACATGGAAGTCCTTATGACACAAAACATGTAATTGACTTCCCCTGTGCAACTGGCATTCAGTGACACCTGCTAAATGTTTATGTATGTGAGAACAGTGAGGTGGTAGGTGGTGCATTTAAATAGTAGAGACAGTGACATGAAAGACAAACCACATTCTGGACAGCCATTAAGAGTTTTACAAGCGTGAAATGTTTTACTGGTGAAAATTCATAGGTAATAGTGGTGACTGTTAAGCTAGTGTTTTGTAGCTGAGAATTTGCTCTGTCAAATACTATTATTGCGTTTCTTGTATCTATTGCAGTTTGCATGGAAATAAAAAGGAGGCATTACTTTCAGAGTGATCTACATACAAGATTTTGTGTTTCATAGACATGCCTCAGTACAACTGAACAGTCCTTTCCATACCAGTTTTCCACAGATTCCTTCTTCTACTCTATTCTGACCTATTAACAATTCAAGTTGAATGTAATTATTCTTCACTTCTGATTTCTTAAACAAAGTTCATAAATCTTCTTAAATGTAACCTGAAATTACAAAAGAGTATGTGGTCTACAGTGCAACTAATCACTACAAGTGATTATAAAGCTAAGCATACCAAACAGTTCTATTCTATGTTACATATTCCATTACTTTCTGCTTGGTCAAGCATATAAGAAAAAAAAATCTTTACTTTTTTATTTTTTATTTTTATTTTTTATTTTTTGAGAGTATTACCATGAAAAAGGACCCACAAAATACGGAAAAGGGACAGACATTACTTTTAAGAATGTTTTATTTCTATTTGAAAAAAATATGGTTTATACCTTTTTGAAGCAGAGTTCAATTTACACATGACTTCATTCCACTTCTCCTCATCTTTGGAAGGTAATCACAGGGCCCAGATGCCAAGCTATGAAAGATCTTCTCCTTTCAGTTTCTTTCAGAATTAAATTAGATTTTGACTTGAGAAATATGACCACATTATCTGTTTGAACATAAGGAAACTGCACAAATCCCTCATAAGACCTATGTAAAACTCCTTTTATGATTAAGAAGGGGCAATTTTCTCATGCCCATATTTCTTAGAGGGGAATCTATGCTGCCCTTTAAGGAACTTGCATTCCAGTGCATATTTTTCTGGTGCAAGTTCATTTTGGAAATCAACAGTAAAATACATAATCAATTGGTTATGCAGCGTAGCAATTAGATCAAGTTTTGTGAAGATACCCAGTGCAACAGAAATGACATAGGACAGCTAAGAAGCCACAATAAATACTGCTAAATTCAGCTAAGGATATACTTTTTCAGTGTGAAAATATGTTAAGAATATCGTTTTTAAGTTACCAAAAAAACTTGAGTTTGACTCTCTACTGTAGCTCTTTCTCTGTTCTAATTCATTATGTCATACACTAATATGTAGTGTAGAAGAAAACTTTTCTTGTCTATAACCACACTGAAAGAATGGCAAATGTGGAATGGACAGAAAGGTAGTAAAGCTGTAAATAAAAAATATAAAATGAAAAATAATTTGAATCATTTTTAATGCATATAAATATTTTATTCTGTAGTAAGATAATACTTTGATTAGTGTTATAATTTGAAATTATATTTCTATGAGAAGAATTTAGCTATTTTAATTCCACGTTTATTATTTCCAATTTTGTAAGCAAATTACCCGATATAATTGCAAAATAGCTTTCCAAGGATTGTACATATAATTGCTTTAAAATATTGTTTGTATTTCCATATTCAGTATGATTATATTGAATATTTCTCATTTCCTACTTGCAAATGTGAATAGTTTTTATATCAGCCAGTGCAATTTATAAACTTGGAATTTGAAAAGCACTTTTGATCTCACAACTTTAAGGTTCAAAACAGTCTTAGCATCATGTAACTGTGATTCTGAAAGTAACTGTGGTATATCAGAAGGAGGAAAAAAATCCTAATAATGTGACATATTCCACAGAATAGCACTATAATAGATGAAGGTTGGAAGAAAAGGAAAAAAAAAAAAAAATGAGCATGAATGAGCACTGGACTTTGTTATCCATGAACCAATAAAGGTGAAATAAGCTGTGAAGGCAAGCATTATAGAGTTACGAGCCAGCAGGAATGCTGCCAAGAATAGTTCATGGGGCACTGGGCAGCTGGCTGAAAATCACTGCTTTTTAAGAACCTTTGGACACATTTCTAGGCCAGGGGCTCAGAATCAACCTCACTACTGCCCCTGGTTCATAAACATAAATTGGCTTTTACTTAAGTTGACAAGAAGTCAAAATTCTAGGCATACTGCTGCACAAAATTTGCAATCACTTCTTGATATTTAAAAATGCATTAATTGCTCATTTCCTGTTGGGGCAGGGGTGTTTGCTGGTGGAGAATCACAGGATTTTCCCATTCCTCCTCAGTGTGCGGCACTCTACATGCGAAAATGTTGTCTCCCACTGATCTGCTATCTGGTTCTTCCTGACTTTCCTGCAAGGCAGGTGAGTTTTTCTTCTAAGGAGGTTTTTAGAACATGTTAAGAACTTCTCTACAGTGGTCCTACAGCCCAAGCTGATAATAGTTCAAAGCTACACTTATCACATGAGATGTCTCCAGGTCCCTGGGCTTTGGCCTTTCATTAGTTTTCTGAAATACCACCATGTTATAAATTACTTGTTCTAAGAGATGATTTTCCCAACAATCTAAACCATAGCCAACATATCAAGAATGGTTATCCAGTACTCCAAGCATATGAAACAAAACAAAAAACCCTGGCCCTTAAACCAAAATCAAATAATAAACAAAACTCCTTTAGCACTTCCAGTATTAGCTGACTTAATTTTAAATAAAAAAATATTTTCTTATGTTAACAACTTGCAAACATTGCTCATATCCATTAAAGAGAAATAAATAATAAATAAAAGGAGAACTCACACTACTAGGCAAGATTAAAATATTTAATATTACAACAAATTCTAGACTTAATACTTAGCTTCAAGCATTCAGTGACCTTATGAGACCAAGAGATTCCTAGAATCATAGAACCGTAGAATATCTCAAGCTAGAAGAAGTCCACAAGGATCATTGAGTCCAACTCCTGGCTTCACACAGCACGAACCAAAATTCAAACCCTATGTCTGAGAAGCATTTTCCAAATGCTTCTTGAATTCCAGCAGCTTGGGTCCATGACCACTGCCCTGGGGTCACTAACCCCCACCTGCCCCTACCCGACACAGCTCCATGCCACTCCCTTGGCAGCCACCATCAGGCCTCCCCTCAGCTCCTCTGCTCTGGGCTGAGCACACCCAGGGACCTCAGCTGTGCTTTACACATCTTGCCTTCTATACCTGTCATGGTTTTATGATTTGTGTAATCAGTATTCTACATCATAACATCATGTTATCACTGGACATGGATCCATGCCCACTGCCCTGGGGTCACTAACCCCCACCTGCCCCTACCCGACACAGCTCCATGCCACTCCCTTGGCAGCCACCATCAGGCCTCCCCTCAGCTCCTCTGCTCTGGGCTGAGCACACCCAGGGACCTCAGCTGTGCTTTACGCATCTTGCCTTCTATACCTGTCATGGTTTTATGATTTGTGTAATCAGTATTCTACATCATAACATCATGTTATCACTGGACATGGATCTGTGGGTCCCTCCACCCCATTAGTCATGGAACTGGGCAGAACCAGGCTGGAACATTGACAAGATCCTTTGGCACCTCCCCCCTTGTACACTTAATAATAGCTTTATGTCCTTTTTATATTGTAGCACCCAAACCTGCACCCAGTGCTCAAGGTGGTGCTGCGCAGTGCAGAGCTGAGCAGGACAGTCCCCCCTGTTGTCTGGCTGGCAGT